>JAAOOA010001213.1:87500-92500 GCA_012861695.1 Trematomus loennbergii | reverse complement strand
CTCTTTAAAGTAGAGACACTACATACTGATATACACCTGGACATCAGCAGGAGAGGACTCTTTAAAGTAGAGACACTACATACTGATATACACCTGAACATCAGCAGGAGAGACTCTTTAAAGTAGAGACACTACATACTGATATACACCTGAACATCAGCAGGAGAGGACTCTTTAAAGTAGAGACACTACATACTGATATACACCTGAACATCAGCAGGAGAGGACTCTTTAAAGCAGAGACACTACATACTGATATACACCTGAACATCAGCAGGAGAGGACTCTTTAAAGTAGAGACACTACATACTGATATACACCTGAACATCAGCAGGAGAGGACTCTTTAAAGTAGAGACACTACATACTGATATACACCTGAACATCAGCAGGAGAGGACTCTTTAAGTAGAGACACTACATACTGAATACACCTGAACATCAGCAGGAGAGGACTCTTTAAAGTAGAGACACTACATACTGATATACACCTGAACATCAGCAGGAGAGGACTCTTTAAAGTAGAGACACTACACACTGATATACACCTGAACATCAGCAGGAGAGGACTCTTTAAAGTAGAGACACTACATACTGATATACACCTGAACATCAGCAGGAGAGGACTCTTTAAAGTAGAGACACTACATACTGATATACACCTGAACATCAGCAGGAGAGGACTCTTTAAAGTAGAGACACTACATACTGATATACACCTGAACATCAGCAGGAGAGGACTCTTTAAAGTAGAGACACTACATACTGATATACATGAACATCAGCAGGAGAGGACTCTTTAAAGTAGAGACACTACATACTGATATACACCTGAACATCAGCAGGAGAGGACTCTTTAAAGTAGAGACACTACATACTGATATACACCTGAACATCAGCAGGAGAGGACTCTTTAAAGTAGAGACACTACATACTGATATACACCTGAACATCAGCAGGAGAGGACTCTTTAAAGTAGAGACACTACATACTGATATACACCTGAACATCAGCAGGAGAGGACTCTTTAAGTAGAGACACTACATACTGATATACACCTGAACATGAGCAGGAGAGGACTCTTTAAAGTAGAGACACTTCATACTGATATACACCTGAACATCAGCAGGAGAGGACTCTTTAAAGTAGAGACTCTACATACTGAAATACACCTGAACATCAGCAGGAGAGGACTCTTTAAAGTAGAGACACTACATACTGATATACACTGAACATCAGCAGGAGAGGACTCTTTAAAGTAGAGACACTACATACTGATATACACCTGAACATCAGCAGGAGAGGACTCTTTAAAGTAGAGACACTACATACTGATATACACCTGAACATCAGCAGGAGAGGACTCTTTAAAGTAGAGAACTACATACTGATATACACCTGAACATCAGCAGGAGAGGACTCTTTAAAGTAGAGACACTACATACTGATATACACCTGAACATCAGCAGGAGAGGACTCTTTAAAGTAGAGACACTACATACTGATATACACCTGAACATCAGCAGGAGAGGACTTTAAAGCAGAGACACTACATACTGATATACACCTGAACATCAGCAGGAGAGGACTCTTTAAAGTAGAGACACTACATACTGATATACACCTGAACATCAGCAGGGAGGACTCTTTAAAGTAGAGACACTACATACTGATATACACCTGAACATCAGCAGGAGAGGACTCTTTAAAGTAGAGACACTACATACTGATATACACCTGAACATCAGCAGGAGAGGACTCTTTAAAGTAGAGACACTACATACTGATATACACCTGAACATCAGCAGGAGAGGACTCTTTAAAGTAGAGACACTACATACTGATATACACCTGAACATCAGCAGGAGAGGACTCTTTAAAGTAGAGACACTACATACTGATATACACCTGGACATCAGCAGGAGAGGACTCTTTAAGTAGAGACACTACATACTGATATACACCTGAACAATCAGCAGGAGAGGACTCTTTAAAGTAGAGACACTACATACTGATATACACCTGAACATCAGCAGGAGAGGACTCTTTAAGTAGAGACACTACATACTGATATACACCTGAACATCAGCAGGAGAGGACTCTTTAAAGCAGAGACACTACATACTGATATACACCTGAACATCAGCAGGAGAGGACTCTTTAAAGTAGAGACACTACATACTGATATACACCTGAACATCAGCAGGAGAGGACTCTTTAAGTAGAGACACTACATACTGATATACACCTGAACATCAGCAGGAGAGGACTCTTTAAAGTAGAGACACTACATACTGATATACACCTGAACATCAGCAGGAGAGGACTCTTTAAAGTAGAGACACTACATACTGATATACACCTGAACATCAGCAGGAGAGGACTCTTTAAAGTAGAGACACTACATACTGATATACACCTGAACATCAGCAGGAGAGGACTCTTTAAAGTAGAGACACTACATACTGATATACACCTGAACATCAGCAGGAGAGGACTCTTTAAAGTAGAGACACTACACACTGATATACACCTGAACATCAGCAGGAGAGGACCTTTAAAGTAGAGACACTACATACTGATATACACCTGAACATCAGCAGGAGAGGACTCTTTAAGTAGAGACACTACATACTGATATACACCTGAACATCAGCAGGAGAGGACTCTTTAAAGTAGAGACACTACATACTGATATACACCTGAACATCAGCAGGAGAGGACTCTTAAAGTAGAGACACTACATACTGATATACACCTGAACATCAGCAGGAGAGGACTCTTTAAAGTAGAGACACTACATACTGATATACACCTGAACATCAGCAGGAGAGGACTCTTTAAAGTAGAGACACTACATACTGATATACACCTGAACATCAGCAGGAGAGGACTCTTTAAAGTAGAGACACTACATACTGATATACACCTGAACATCAGCAGGAGAGGACTCTTTAAAGTAGAGACTCTACATACTGATATACACCTGAACATCAGCAGGAGAGGACTCTTTAAAGTAGAGACACTACATACTGATATACACCTGAACATCAGCAGGAGAGGACTCTTTAAAGTAGAGACTATACCTCTCTGCCTGTGTTTCAGGTTCAGCAGGACGATGCACATTCCTGCAGCTCAGAACCTGACTCACTTCATCACAATAGAACACCTGTCCACTCTTTAAAGGAAACATGTCATTAAACCCCAAACACATCCAGTTTACTGCTAAATAAAAGGAGGAAATATAAAAAGTGATAAAGAGTGTTGCTTAAATATATATCTGAATTTAGTTTAAGCAGCTTCCTGTTTTTTCCCAAGATACCAAGAAGTAAGTGAACATCATTAAATATCATTAGTGAGTGTGTGTGTGTGTGTGTGTGTGTGACTGTGTGTATGTGACTGTGTGTGTGTGTGACTGTGTGTGTGTGTGACTGTGTGTGTGTGACTGTGTGTGTGTGACTGTGTGTGTGTTGTGTGTGACTGTGTGTGTGTGTGTGTGTGTGGTGTGTGTGTGTGACTGTGTGTATGTGACTGTGTGTGTGTGTGACTGTGTGTGTGTGACTGTGTGTGGTGTGTGACTGTGTGTGTGTGTGTGTGTGTGTGTGTGTGTGTGTTGTGTGTGTGTGTGTGTGTGACTGTGTGTGTGTGTGAGACTGTGTGTGTGTGAGACTGTGTGTTTGTATGACTGTGTGTGTGTGACTGTGTGTGTGTGTGTGTGACTGTGTGTGACTGTGTGTGTGTGTGTGTGTGTGTCTGTGTGTGTGTGTGTGTGTGTGTGTGTGTCTGTGTGTGACTGTGTGTGACTGTGTGTGACTGTGTCTGTGTGTGTGTGTGACTGTGTTGTGTGACTGTGTGGTGTGTGTGGTGTGTGACTGTGTGTGACTGTGTGTGACTGTGTCTGTGTGTGTGTGACTGTGTGTGTGTGACTGTGTGTGTGTGACTGTGTGTGTGTGTGTGACTGTGTGTGTGTGTGTGTGTGTGTGTGTGTGTGTGTGTGTGTCTGTGTGTGTGTCTGTGTGTGACTGTGTGACTGTGTGTGACTGTGTCGTGTGTGTGTGTGACTGTGTGTGTGACTGTGTGTGTGTGTGACTGTGTGTGTGTGACTGTGTGTGGTGACTGTGTGTGTGACTGTGTGTTTGTATGACTGTGTGTGTGTGTGTGTGTGTGTGTGTATGTGACTGTGTGGTGTGTGTGACTGTGTGTGTGTGACTGTGTGTGTGTGTGTGTGACTGTGTGTGTGTGTGTGTGTGTGTGTGTGTGTGTGTGTGACGTGTGTGTGTGTGAGACTGTGTGTTGTATGACTGTGTGTGTGTGTGACTGTGTGTGTGTGACTGTGTGTGACTGTGTGTGTGTGTTGTGTGTGTGTGTGTGTCGTGTGTGTGTGTGTCTGTGTGTGACTGTGTGGACTGTGTGTGACTGTGTGTGTGTGACTGTGTGTGTGTGTGACTGTGTGTGTGTGACTGTGTGTGTGTGACTGTGTGTGTGACTGTGTTTTGTATGACTGTGTGTGTGTGTGTGTGTGTATGTGACTGTGTTGTGTGTGTGACTGTGTGTGTGTGTGTGTGTGTGTGTGTGGTGTGACTGTGTGTGTGTGTGTGTGTGTGTGTGTGGTGTGTGTGTGTGACTGTGTGTGTGTGTGAGACTGTGTGTTTGTATGACTGTGTGTGTGTGTGTGTGTGTGTGTGTTGTTGTGTGACTGTGTGTTTGTATGACTGTGTGTGGTGTGTGTGTGTGTATGTGACTGTGTGTGTGTGTGACTGTGTGTGTGTGTGTATGTGACTGTGTGTGACTGTGTGTGTGTGTGTGTGTGTGTGTGTGTGTGTGTGTGTGTGACTGTGTGTGTGTGTGAGACTGTGTGTTTGTATGACTGTGTGTGTGGACTGTGTGTGACTGTGTGTGACTGTGTGTGACTGTGTCTGTGTGTGTGTGACTGTGTGTGTGTGACTGTGTGTGTGTGTGACTGTGTGTGTGTGACTGTGTGTGACTGTGTGTGTGACTGTGT
>JAAOOA010001213.1:2500-82500 GCA_012861695.1 Trematomus loennbergii | reverse complement strand
AAAGATCATAATCTCGATTATTTGGGTCAATAATTAATATCACGATTATTAAAAACGATTATCCATTTACTTTGAAAACATCAATAAAAAATGTGAACAGTGTTTTTAACAGTTTAACCCTGAACTTTAAGTATCTCAACTGAAAAAACCCAAAAATAAAATAAAAAATAAATAAAAAAATTAAAATTAAAATCGTTTTCTTTCTATTATGTTGTTTTCATAATCGTTGCAAGCCAACATCGTAATTGCGATTAAAATACGATAAATGGAGCAGCCCTACTCTAAAGTCACAGTTTCAACAAGAAATCTCCATTAAATCCCACTTTTTAAAGCCTTTGCTCCTGAAACCCCCCGTGTTTAAAGCCCCTCCCCCCCCATGTGTTCACGGGTTCAGTCTGAGAGAATAAACCCACAGAATCTGAAAATATAAACTCTTAATTTCACATTCAAGCTTTAAAAAGAGAAGCGCTTACCGTGAATTCAGCAGAAACACAACAAACACCGAGCCCGGAAGTGGGAGTCAGCTGACCGCCCAGCACGTGATGACGCACCACGTCACTCGATCACGTGGTGGTTCAACGTCCAATCAGTTTATTTGTGTTTGTTTATTCATTTATTTAATTGAGAAAATATATTAAAATAATGTATTTTAAATAATAAAAAATAGGAACAATTAATGCAAGTGTTATATATTCAAACCGAAATGACAGAATGGAGAAATTAATAGATACAAATAAAAAGGGATATTAAGGTATAGTGTTTGTTATTGTGATCATGTGTTCAGACTTTATGTCTTGAAACTAATTATTTGAAGTTAATTGCTTTATCTTTAAATACTGTGATGACAAGTTTTGTTTTATGTTATTTCCCTTTCATTTTACCATTGTTCAAAAAACGCAATTTTCTGAAACTCGACTCTTCTTTAAAATCAAACAAAAAAGGTATCAATAAAAAACAAAACAACAACACTTTTATAAAACTATAAAAGCTTTTAATGATAATAATAATATGTTCAGGACGCAGCTTCAATAAATCAGACACATGTTTCCTAAACTTTTATTTTGACAATTTTTATCACTTTTAAAATCTTTTTATCCAACAAATGAACATCTGTTTTGAATAATGACAGAAAAACCCTGAGAGACGCTCAGCAGCGTTCACCTCTCTTCCCCGCACAGAGGGGGAGAGAGGTGAACGCTGCTGAGAGACGCTCAGCAGCGTTCGCCTCTCTTCCCCACACAGAGGGCGAGAGGCGAACGCTGCTGAGAGACGCTCAGCAGCGTTCGCCTCTCTCTTCCCCGCACAGAGGGCGAGAGGCTGAACGGCTGCTGAGGAGACTCTCAGCAGCGTTCGCCTCTCTTCCCCGCACAGAGGGCGAGAGGCGAACGCTGCTGAGAGAGCGCTCAGCAGCGTTCGCCTCTCTTCCCCGCACAGAGGGCGAGAGGCGAACGCTGCTGAGAGACGCTCAGCAGCGTTCGCCTCTCTTCCCCGCACAGAGGGCGAGAGGCGAACGCTGCTGAGAGACGCTCAGTAGCGTTCGCCTCTCTTCCCCGCACAGAGGGCGAGAGGCGAACGCTGCTGAGAGACGCTCAGTTAGCGTTCGCCTCTCTTCCCCGCACAGAGGGCGAGAGGCGAACGCTGCTGAGAGACGCTCAGCAGCGTTCGCCTCTCCCCCTCTGTGCGGGAAAGAGAGGTTGAACGGGTGATAATGACAGAGACATAGATCAGGAAACAGCTGTGGTTTTCACGCTGGTTTCAACACACATCAATAAAGTCATATTATAAATAATAAAAAAAAAAAACTTTTATTTATCCCAGAGGAGTGTGTGTATGTGTGTATGTGCGTGCGTGTGTGTGTGTGTGTGGTGTGTGTGTGGGTTGTGTGTGTGAGTGTGTGTGTGTGTGTGTGTGTGTCTCAGGGTTTGCTGAATACCCCACAGGAAAGTGTTTGACGTGAGTCGGCCACTGAGCGGCGAGCTGGAAGAACCGGACGTCTCTCCATTCAACTCCGTCTACTGAGACTGAGACAGACAGGAAGTCATTCACTGTGTGTTTGTGAGTGTGTGTGAGTGTGTGTGTGTGTGTGTGTGTGTGTGTGTGAGAGTGTGTGTGTGTGTGTGTGTGTGTGTGTGTGTGTGTACCTCTCAGTGTGTTTGGTGTTTGGAGTACAGATCAGTCGACTGATTCCTTCGATCAGCTGACTCCTCGACTCCGCCTCCTTCTCCCTCGTCTTCTTACTGAGGAACATGACTGACACACACACACACACACACACACACACACACACACACACACACACACACACACACACACACACCACACACCACACACACACACACACACCTCTGAGTGAAAGGTCACGGGGTTAAGGGATAGTGGATAGGAGAATTCAAAAGGACTTAGGAGAGGAGACTGCGGTACTTTAGAGAATCGACTGCACTTTCACTATCCGACGTGTTATGATGCGCCAGCGGACGTCATGAATGTGCGCCTGCTGCTGTGGGGAAACTATGGAAATACAGTTTTCGATCCAGCGGACTACAACATGGATGTTTAATAAGAACGAGGGACTACTGTAAACTCATCTAGAGACTCTGCACCGTGCTCTGATGCTGTTATGCTTTATGAACGTGGACAACAGAGAAACATATCTTCATGACCAAAGCTGGAATTGAAATAAAAAGGAAAGTGAAACTATGCTCATCACCTCTCCCTCCGGTCCACATTAATACAAATGATCCCAATACGTATGATTGTATGAAAAGATCTTCAAATCAATACAAATGTATTTATTATAAACGTTAGTCCTTAACATCTATCACTGTGTATATCACCATTCAAACATCTTTTCAAAGTTGAACAAACCCCACACAGCTCAGTAAAGACTGTGAATGTTGACTTTATTTGATCATTTCAGTCAAAACTAACGTTCATATTTCTCTTTTTGATTATAATACTGATGAACGTTCAAAACAAAGCACTTTGGCAACTTACCACATACGTTTTAAATGCTTAATAAGCACCGTAACTTTCATGATATCATTTCTCGTTCATAATCGGTTGTTCCGTGAACGGCCGACTGTTGTGTGACGGCAAATGCTGCGGCTGCAAGGCATTGTGGGGCAGCATGTTCTCCTCTCCTTTAGGTTAGGGAGGTCCAGTGGTTCCTAAGCTAAAGGAGGTTATAAAGGAACTTTGAAACCTCCTTTCCTTTCATCTAGAGCAGGGTTTTCAAAGTGTGAGGCGCGCCTCCCCGGGGGGGGAGAGCTTCAGGGGGGGCGCCAGAGAGCTTCAGGGGGGGGCGCCAGAGAGCTTCAGGGGGGGCGCCAGAGAGCTTCAGGGGAGGCGCGGCGTGAGAAAAAAATAACGAGAAACAGTGAAATCTAGCTAGGTAATTTCAGCTAACTTTATGCGAGCGGCAACATGGATAGATTTTTACTGAAGTTACCTAAAGTGAACTGCCACCCTAAACATAGCCTTGCCACCCCAGCTTCCACCCCAGCTGCCACCCCAGCTTCCACCCCAGCTTCCACCCCAGCTCCACCCCAGCTTCCACCCCAGCTTCCACCCCAGCTTCCACCCCAGCTTCCACCCCAGCTCCACCCAGCTCCACCCCAGCTTCCACCCCAGCTTCCACCCCAGCTTCCACCCAGCTTCCACCCCAGCTCCACCCCAGCTTCCACCCCAGCTGCCACCCCAGCTTCCACCCAGCTTCCACCCCAGCTTCCACCCCAGCTCCACCCCAGCTCCACCCCAGCTTCCACCCCAGCTTCCACCCCAGCTCCACCCCAGCTTCCACCCCAGCTGCCACCCCAGCTCCACCCCAGCTTCCACCCCAGCTTCCACCCCAGCTTCCACCCCAGCTCCACCCCAGCTCCACCCCAGCTCCACCCCAGCTGCCACCCCAGCTTCCACCCCAGCTCCACCCCAGCTTCCACCCCAGCTCCACCCCAGCTGCCACCCCAGCTGCCACCCCAGCTGCCACCCCAGCTCCACCCCAGCTGCCACCCCAGCTTCCACCCCAGCTCCACCCCAGCTGCCACCAGCCGCTGCCACCCCAGCTGCCAGCTTTGTTTTGAAAGAAAAGTTGTGGCTCATCTGACATTTATGAGAGAAAGTCTCTAATGTCCGAGTGCAAGTGAATGCAGCACAAGACGCGAGCCTTGTAACCCTCCCCCGGCCCGGCCCTGGCGCGAGCGTGGAAATATGATTGGCGGCAATATCATTTGAACGGACCGGCGGGAAAAGGAGAAGCATCCGGACCCAAGTACTGAAGGAATGAGGTGCGGTCTCCAATGACAGAGAAGAGCCTGTCAGTGTGGCTGGACTCAGCATTGAGTCAAAAACGCACTAAAGCTGTTGATCTTAATCAGTTTGAGGCGTTTTGCTGAACAAGATGGTGATCGCTGCATTCAGCTGTAATAGACATGTCATCTTGATGCTCTGCTCACGGATGAGCATAACAACTGTTAAGATCATGACCTTACGTGTGTAAATATGTTTCTTCTTTGTGGGGGTCTGCCCCCAAAAAACAGTTTGAGTCCTGAGAAAGTCAAATCAGACGGTGTGTAAAGCTACACTGCCCAGCCAACAGGAAGGAACCTCTTTGATTGAACTAGGCCAGTAGGTAAGGACTCTCCACTGGATAATAATACCCCTGCATTATAGCAACAACAACAACAACAACAACAACAACAACAATAATAATAATAATAGCAATAATAATTGGGAGGGGGTTGCGGCTGTCCTTGTGTTCTCTGAGGGGAGGCTCACCTTCCTCACACTTTCAGAACCCCTGCTCTAGAGAACCAGCTCTCATCATGGCGGCCACCGAGGCACTCAGGAAGGGTCCTGAGAGAGACTGAGTATTCGACTGCAGCCCCCTGTCCTGTTCCAGTTAGGCCCCCTCCCTCCTCTCCCTCCTCTTCCTCACCTCTCTTGTTCTTCTCTCTGGTCACCACCGTCATGCTCATCAGCTCGCCCCCCCCACTGATCCTGGACACCTGCAGGCAGCGGAAGTTACTCTTCAGGCTGTTCTTCATCCCAACCTCCCTCCCTCCTCTTCCTCCTCCTCCTCCTCCTCCTCCTCCCTGGCTCCAGTAGTCAACCTGCAGATCCTTCACCCCCCCAGGCAGCTGCACAGAGAGAGGAAGAGGAGGAGAGGAGGAGTTAGGAGTCACATCATAGAGTCCTGCTGTGAGCCTGAGACGTTGAGACCCCACAGTGTTCTGATAGAAATGTAAAGTAGGGTCTGCAGCTCATAGAGACTGCTGGGTGATAACCTGCATGCGTTGGGACGTTCACACAGTTAGCATACATTAGCATTAATTAGCATTATAGTCTATGTTGACAGTTATAAACAATGGGCTTGGTTGATCTGGACAAGTTTGACTTTGAGGGTCATTGAGGATGCTGAGTCCATTGCTGACCACAGGACCCAACAGTCTGTAACCAGAGAGGATCTCAACTGATTGTGGGTCAATTTTGAAGTGAACGGGGACTCTGGACAGATTGCTTATATCGTTTTAAAAGAATTGTCCACAGTAGGAATAGTGTTCATCTTGTGCTCTCTATCCAACGACCCCTCCTCATGGTAGAATCAGACCATCCAGAGTCACCGCCTCGGGGACATGCACAGGATTACAGCAGGTAGTGCAGAGAAAGTTACACAGGAAGTACCTGGTGGAGGGGGAGGGAGGAGGAGTGATGGGAGCTCCTGATTGGCTGGGAGGAGATCCAGGATGATGTCACCAGAGTCAACTGTGGGGGGAAACATGATGAACACATCTATATGAATATGTGTAACCGAGCTCTCCAGAGAGGAGCGTAACATGAATGTTCAATTACAATATATTGATGTCATGCTTTTCTTTGATCAAGATCAGATTGAAATGCTGAATATCACGTTTTACAAATGCCTCATGATTCACTAACAAACACTGTGTGGTTAGCAAATACAAAACAGAAAGAATAACCCTGTCGTCAGCTATAAAGATAAATAATCAGATGAATGAATAGAGGACAGGTGAGGCGTACGTGAGATGGAGCGGAGGTTCTGCTCCACGATGCCGACCTTCACCACCTGACACACACACACACACACACACACACACCACACACACACACACACACCACACACACACACACACACACACACACACACACACACACACACACACACACACACACACACACACACACACTTTGGATTATGTTCTGAGATGTAAAAGGTTCATTCACAGTTCTGTAATGATAGTCTGAGAGTACTTGACATTTCCTCTTACCCGATAAAAGGAACAAACTTCTGACAGTAGTCGTCGTCGGGGCTGCCGAACAAAATCAGATTCAAACAACAGGCAGAAATGTGAAATATGAACAAATCAATCATAGACTCTCTCCTCACTGTGATTCCTCTGATGCCCACTAGAGGCTGCTGTGGTTAACTCTGCACTCAAGAGGTTTGGCTTTCTACCTTAAAGGGGACCTATCATGCAAAATGCACTTTTGTACGTCTTTTCTACATGAATATGTGTCCCCGGTGTTCCAGGGAACTCACCAAGTGTCAGAAAACACAACCCTCTCTATTTTCCTCCATACCCAAATCTCTAAAAAAGGGGCTGCAACGGATCTGATAAAAACTGATCCAGATTTGAACACTGTCCTGACGTCAGGACGGTGGCGCTACGGCTATTGGGCCAACTCCACCAATCAGGAGGAGACAGCCACGGCCATTGCCGTTCGAAAGCGCTGGAGACGCTGTAGTACATATGCCAGGCCTGTAGGTGGTGCTGTTCTCACTGAATCAGCCCTTGCTAAAAACAGGGGTAAAAAAGTGCAAATTGAGCGAAATGAGGCATGGCTAAAATGCATGATCTGTTTGGTATTTTGAAAAAAAAAAGTATAAATATGCCTTATATAGGTATGGCCCTACACTATATTATTATAATATAGCATGATAGGTCCACTTTAAGTAGATATTTCTTTCTTTGACATGAAGTCAACAGTGTTCCTTCTTGACAGACCCTCACTGTGCAGCTGGAATGAAGGCGGGTCTGAGCTCTGGTTCTGACAGGCGGGTACCTCTTGTGTTTGCAGGTCAGCATGGCCTCTGATATGGGACACAGGTGAGAGACAGCCGCTCCGCTCAGGTACTGAGACACTCGCCCTGCGACACCCACAGGATCTGTCCAGCAGAGAGCACAGTTCAGACAGATGGTGCATTCAGGGCCTGTGTCATAGAGCACCATCATCCCAGCCTCCCTCAGCGTTTAACTCAAATGTTCCCAGCACTTTTATGAAGGTTTCTATGACAGTCTGGAAAAGATAGGACCTCTCTAGCGGCTTTTGTTTGACAAATTAGCATCAACTGTATTTTTTAGTATCAATTTCTCTTTGTTTGACATTGCCTTTGAGCACCGACTTGAAGACGCTTGCTGTCACATACTTAAGTATATATGAAGTATATAATACCTTGCTTTATATCTTGTTATTGTTCATTTGTAAATTCAACATGTATATTTTCTACTTTCTTGTTTATTTCTTGTCTTTAATTTGTATTGTACAATGCCATGTATTGTTATGATGCTGCAACACCAACATTTCCCAGATTGAGTTCAGTATAGCCTCAGCACGCTCAGGTTATACTGAACTGTTTCCATGTGCTACGAGAGAGTGGCTGCCTCGACAATAAAGGAGCGTCTTCGGAGAAAGTCTCTGTTGGGAAAACACTGAGCGTCCTCTTCCAATATGAGAGTAGCATGCTAACAAAGGTATCAACTGTAGCTGTGAACATGACAGGATGTATGATTACCTAGAAGAGCATCAGGACTGTTTGAGGCATATGATAGCTATGTGATTAACATGATGATTCAGCCTCTATGGAGATAGACATATGACAAGCATGCTCATTTCTGACGTGGAGCTAATCTGAAGTAAACATTGAATACTGCTTTCTATTCCTCCATCTTGTGACTGTGTAACTCCCTCTCTTGGATATCAGCATGTGAAGGACACTGTTCAGGAACTAGTTGATGCTCTGTATGTGATGACTACTTCCATTCTGGAGAGGATCAGAAACACATGGATCCTGAGGTTGAAGCTCAAGCTGGTGACCAGTGATTATTAACATTTTTAAGTATTCAGAAAAAGTCAGAATGTTCAGTTTTTGAGAAAAAGTCAGATTTTGAGAAAAAAAGGCAGATTTTGAGGAAAAAAAGTTATAATGTTGAGATTTTGAGAAAAAGTCATAATTTTTAGATTTTTGAGAAAAAGTCATAATTTTCAGATTTTTGAGAAAAAGTCATAATTTTTAGAATTTTGAGAAAAAGTCAGAATTTTGAGATATCTTGAAAAAAGCCAACATTTTTAGATAAAACTCAGTATTTGGTTCATGACAGGATGTACTGCTTTCTATCCCTCCATCTTGTGACTGTGTAACTCCCTCTCTTGGATATCAGCATGTGAAGGACACTGTTCAGGAACTAGTTGATGCTCTGTATGTGATGACTACTTCCATTCTGGAGAGGATCACAGATACATGGATCCTGAGATTGAAGCTCAAGCCGGGGAGCAGTGAGATTTTTCTAACAGTCTCCTTCACTGTAAGACACACCAGGGGTCGTTTAAACCGAGTCAGTCGAGCTGTTTGTTTGGATGTGACAGAGGCGCTACAGGTCAGAGGTCAGATGCGCTACAGGTCAGAGGTCAGATGCGCTACAGGTCAGAGGTCAGATGCGCTACAGGTCAGAGGTCAGTCGTACCCAAAGCAGGAGACTCCACTCGTCCGAACAGATCCCTCCAGTCGGGGTCCATGAACAGGCTGCTGAACCTGCTGTCCAGAGACGCCAGGAACTTAGCCAGAGGGTGGGCTCCTGGGGAGGGGGAAGGTAAGGTAAGGGAAGGTAAGGTAAGGTAAGGTAAGGTAAGGTAAGGTATGGTAAGGAATGGTATGGTATGGTATGGTATGGTATGGTAAGGTAAGGTATGGTAAGGTATGGTATGGTATGGTAAGGTAAGGTATGGTAAGGTAAGGTAAGGTAAGGTATGGTAAGGTATGGTATGGTATGGTAAGGTAAGGTAAGGGAAGGTAAGGTAAGGTAAGGTAAGGTATGTATGGTATGGTAAGGAATGGTATGGTATGGTAAGGTAAGGTAAGGTATGGTAAGGTAAGGTATGGTAAGGTATGGTATGGTATGGTAAGGTAAGGTATGGTAGGTAAGGTATGGTATGGTATGGTATGGTAAGGTAAGGTAAGGTAAGGTATGGTAAGGTATGGTATGGTATGGTAAGGTAAGGTATGGTAAGGTAAGGTAAGGTATGGTAAGGTAAGGTATGGTATGGTATGGTATGGTAAGGTAAGGTAAGGTATGGTAAGGTAAGGTAAGGTAAGGTAAGGTATGGTAAGGTATGGTATGGTATGGTATGGTAAGGTAAGGTAAGGTATGGTAAGGTATGGTATGGTATGGTATGGTATGGTAAGGTAAGGTAAGGTAAGGTAAGGTAGGTATGGTATGGTATGGTATGGTATGGTAAGGTAAGGTAAGGTAAGGTAAGATAAGGTATGGTATGGTATGGTATGGTATGGTATGGTATGGTAAGGTAAGGTAAGGTAAGGTAAGGTAAGGTAAGATATGGTATGGTATGGTATGGTATGGTAAGGTAAGGTAAGGTAAGGTAAGGTAAGATATGGTATGGTATGGTATGGTATGGTAAGGTATGGTATGGTAAGGTATGGTATGGTAAGGTAAGGTAAGGTAAGGTAAGGTAAGGTACGTAGAGGCAATTCAAAGTGCTTTACATCATCATTAACACTTAACAAGAAGACAACAGAAAGGAACACAATAAATAAACATAATGGAATAACAGATTCATAAAAACCATAAAAGAGATACAGAAAGACTAGGGGACGGTCCAGAGACTAGGGGCCGGTCCAGAGACTAGGGGCCGGTCCAGAGACTAGGGGCCGGTCCAGAGACTAGGGGCCGGTCCAGAGACTAGGGGCCGGTCCAGAGACTAGGGGCCGGTCCTGAGACTAGGGGCCGGTCCAGAGACTAGTGGCCGGTCCAGAGACTAGGGGCCAGTCCTGAGACTAGGGGCCGGTCCAGAGACTAGGGGCTGTCCAGAGACTAGGGGCAGGTCCAGAGACTAGGGGCTGTCCAGAGACTAGGGGCAGGTCCAGAGACTAGGGGCCGGTCCAGAGGACTAGGGGCCGGTCCAGAGACTAGGGGCAGGTCCAGAGACTAGGGGCCGGTCCAGAGACTAGGGGCCGGTCCAGAGACTAGGGGCCGGTCCAGAGACTAGGGGCCGGTCCAGAGACTAGGGCAAGTCCAGAGACTAGGGGCAGGTCCAGAGACGAGGGGCCGGTCCAGAGACTAGGGGCAGGTCCAGAGACTAGGGGCTGTCTAGAGGACTAGGGGCCAGTCCAGAGACTAGGGGCTGTCCAGAGACTAGGGGTCGGTCCTGAGACTAGGGGCCGGTCCAGAGACTAGGGGCCGGTCCGGAGACTAGGGGTCGGTCCTGAGACTAGGGGCAGGTTACCTGATCTTGCCACATTGAGCATTAACGGTCAAACTGCGTGGAAATCTCAAGCTAACATCACTAACGATGCAAATAGCCGTACTAACTGAAATTCATATTGTTAGCTGTGTCTGTTAGCTGTGTCTGTTAGCTGTGTCTGTTAGCTGTGTCTGTTAGCTGTGTTTGTTAGCTGTGTACATATGTAATTAAAAATAAGATATGAATACATCAGACCATTTAGGTGATAGGAAGTGTATAACTTTATACGCTGTGAGCCCGCCTATACGTACCGATGGGGAGGATGAGGAAGCGGACGTAGTTCTGCCAATCAGGCGTCTTGCTGGCCATCTGCTCCACGAAGCAGCAGAGCACGGTGCTCAGGTAGCTCTGGTCTCCGGCCACCGCCACCTTCAGGGTGGGGGGGTCTGCGAGTTACAGTTACAGCTGGAACACACAAGTACGTCACATCACAATATATTCATATAATACTCAAGATTCATCGGAGAACCTCTCCACGATTCAACTTCAGTGTATGTGTTTGCTTGATATATTGAGTTGCAGTGATGTGTCCTAAACCCTGTCATGAGCAGTGGCGAGCCGTGAGCTTTATACCTAGGCCCTCTGACCCCCACCCCTTCCCTCGAAAAAAAGAAAAAAAAGAGTTATTACGTCACAGCGTATACTTCAGCGGAATATCAAAACAACGGCCCAGGGTGCAAAACGCATCAATGACAGCGACCCTCTACCACACAAAACAACACCTGTGAACCCAATTTGTGTTCTTTGACATTGAAAATGATATTGCATTGTGTTTGTTACTTTCGTTGCAGTTGTATGTCTTAAGTGTAATTTGGCATGCTTTTATTTTGAAGGCGAGTTCACGCTGTTGACAGGAAGTTGTTGTTGCTATGGAAACAAGAAAAGTTTCACAGCGGGCGGAACTCGTCATAAAGTCCGCGATAATAAAACCCACCCATTTAGAGGGAAGATATGATTGGTCAATTGTACTGTCATTTGACATTACTCTCTCGTTCAGTTACTATAGCAACCCTCTGTGAATCGCAGAGAGGCCCGCTATAGTAACTGACATTCAAACAGAGACTGAACAGGCAGATTCGAAGGATTTTATTTCTTTGGAAATGTTATTTTATTAAATCAAGTTTTTTTTCGGTAAAACTAATGAAAAATATAACAAAAATAATATTAAAAAAATATATATTTAAAAAAAAAATATATTTTTTAATGTTTTTAAATATTATTTTTTGGAATATATTAGGCCCTCACAGAGGGCCTAGAGGGCCCTGACGGCTCGCCACTGGTCATGAGTCAGCATTTCATCACTTCCTGTCCACTGGTCTGGAGGTCAATGGTTTTCTGAATGTGTTTTTAGTTGTTTTCCTGAAATAAGGTCTCTGGTTAACACGAGCTGATGAGATTTTAACGTTTTGTTTTACGAAATAAAATACATCAATAAATACCCCACTGGTGGATTTAAAAATGGAGGTTGCTAACAAGTGTCTAAATGAGATGACTAAACGCCATCATGCCCAACATTAGCCGCCTTTAGCTTAGCGGTGGTGACGTGAAGTCATGTGACCGTGCTGTAGTTCCTTTATAGCCCAACATTAGCCGCCTTTAGCTTAGTGGTGGTGACGTGAAGTCATGTGACCGTGCTGTAGTTCCTTTACAGCCCAACATTAGCCACCTTTAGCTTAGCGTGGTGACGTGAAGTCATGTGACCGTGCTGTAGTTCCTTTATAGGCCAATATTAGCCACCTTTAGCTTAGCGGTGGTGACGTGAAGTCATGTGACCGTGCTGTAGTTCCTTTATAGCCTAATGTCAGCTCTTTACTTCAGTGGTGTTAATATGGGAATAGTATTGAGTAACTTACAATCTCTGGATCCGGCTGAGGATGGCGCTGAAGGCGGCCTGAACGTCGGCGGCCGACACGGTGCAGACGATCGGCTGATCGAAGAGAAGCTCCGACAGATACTGAACACAGAGAGGGGACATCATGCATGTTCATTAAAATATCCATCACTCCCGTCCCTGTCCAACCTCAGAGCACATTACAACTGTGAACATTCATAAACCACCTCCGCCCCTCAAAGACTTGGTTACTAAAACCCTTTATGAACACACAGTTAGAAACACACTACATTTATACAGTTTTGTCCATTTAACGTTTTTAAACTGTAAGTGTAAATATGCACATTGACATTGAATGTTATCTTGTTGCACTGTCATCGCTACTACCTCTGCTTTTACCACTCTTATTTATTTATGTGTGTATATTTTTTTTACTGCAGTGAGAGTTGCCAAAGAAATGTCGTTGTACTTTGTATGATGACAATAAAGATATATTCTATTCTATTCTATATCATACGATTATATTCTATAAAAAATACTGACACAGATAACGAAATAATAGTTTTGTGTGTGAGATGTTCCTCTGATGCGATCAGACCTGCCCCTGCCAGTCGGAGGTGTTGATCAGGATGATGGAGTCGGGGATCCGCTCCTCAGAGAACAGGATGTGGTTCAGCTGATCCAGGACCGACTTCCTGGCAGCCTGAGGAGAAAAAGTGAGCGTTCAGGTCAACTGTAAAGGCCACTGAGACATAGCTGTGTTGTGATATTGGGCTATATAAATACACTTGATTTGAAAAAGATCACTCAAAATAAAATGGCTGATTGTGGAAACCCTGTCCGCCCGTCTCACCTGTGGAGGAGGTATCCTGCAGTCCGTGGATGTCTCACTGTCCATGCTGCTGTGGTTCTGTCTGTCCTTCATGGAGGCTCCCCAAGAGTGGCGAGACAGCTGACATTGTGTCTTACTGAAAACAAACCATTATGACATCCCAGCAGCTTGTTGATAAGTACAGGTAGCCTTGTGTGATAGTGTGTGTGTGTGTACCTCGTTGACATGTGTTTTGGGGGCTCAACCTCAACTTCCTGTGCAGAGAAGAAGAAAAAAAGAGTGGGTTTCTCTGTGTGTGTTGTGTGTGTGTGTGTGTGTGTGTGTGTGTGTGTGTGTGTGTGTGTGCGTGTGTGTGCGTGTGTGTGTGTGAGTGTGTGTGTGTGTATGTGTCTGATAAACACTAACCACAGGGCCCGCCTCCTCTTCTCGGATCTCAGATGGTAATCGGGGCCCCTGAGTGGGAGGAATCTCCATTTCCTGTTAACAAGAGATGAGGAAGTACCCAGATACTTTACATCTCTACACATTAGTCCGGCATCCAACAGGTGAACATGTTATGGGTCAGTTTTACTCACAGTTTGTTGTTCTGCGTCCGGATCTCACTCTGAGAGCTCGAATGAGAAACCCCGTCAAAGAAAGGCCTGATGGTCAGAAATCAGATGGATTAATATCATTATCCATGAAACATCACAGACGTCCTGTTTATTTAAGTTCCTCTGGTTGAGATTAAGTGCTGCAGACTTTGGATTCTGGTCATTCTTTTCAGCCTGGACACAAACCAATACAACAGTGCAACACTTTAAAAAAACAAACAATGTAATACTGTTTTAACTGGATGCTACTTCACTTCCTTTTATAATACTGCTGCTTATTTTTTCCTATATTTCCACACCAAAGGCTCGAGGCACCAAACGTGGTAGTCGTCAAAGAAGGGAGGACACCATCACACACGCCAAATTGCATGACTCTAGCACTCACCTTTCTCATAACCCTAACCCTAGCTATTTCCAAAGGGCCCTTGGCCAGGATACCTGACCACAAATTAGTCTCTTAGGTTTAATAAGTCTGTTTAAATAGAGCTTCAGATAATTAATAAATAACATTGTGTTAAATGTTAGAACCAATCTAACACTCACTGTTCAGGAGTTGTAGGTGGATCACCCTTTTATTCTGTTTATCACCCTAAAAACAACCCTCACTGAATTACAATGGAGGCCAATGGCAGCTATATCTAATGAAGCAGCTATAAAAGCCAAACTTGGTACACATCAGCAATGGGAAGACACAATCATTCACACCAAATTGTACCACTCTACCATTTACCCTTCAGGAGTTATATGAGGGGCATACCTTTTTGCTATAATGGATGTCAATGGCAGCTTCATCAAAGGAAGAGGCTAGAGGCACCAAACTTGGTAGTCGTCAAAGAAGGGAGGACACCACCACACACACCAAATTGCATGACTCTAGCACTCACTGTTCTCATAACCCTAACCCTAATCCTAGCTATTTTCAAAGGGCCCTTGGACAGGATACTTGACCACAAATTACTCTCTAAGGTTTAATAAGTGTCATTAGGCGAACCTTCAGATAAATAATAAATAACATGGTGTTAGATGTTAAAACCAATTAACAAACACTGTTCGGGAGTTGTAGGTGGATCACCCCTTTCTTCTGTTTATCACCTTAACAACAACCCTCATTCAATTACAATGGAGGCCAATGGCAGCTATATCTAATGAAGCAGCTATAAAAGCCAAACTTGGTACACATCAGCAATGGGAAGAGACAATAACGCACACTAAATTGTACTACTCTACCATTTACCCTTCAGGAGTTATATGAGGGGCATACCCTTTTTGCTATAATGGATGTCAATGGCAGCTTCATCAAAGGAAGAGGCTCGAGGCACCAAACGTGGTAGTCGTCAAAGAAGGGAGGACACCACACACACACCAAATTACGTGACTCTAGCACTCACTGTTCTCATAACCCTAACCCTAATCTTAGCTATTTTCAAAGTGTCCTTGGGCAGGATAAGATAAGATAAGATAAGATAAAATAAGATAAGATAAGATAAGATAAGATAAGCAGCATAAAAGACAAGGCATTTTACAATAAAACAAAACTACAAAATAAACAATAGAAAGAAAAATAAAATAAAATAGAAAATATACATGGAGATATTATATATACAAATATATATATATTCAAAAATATATGACATATGGAATATGGAGTATTAAATATTAAACCGATTATGTATGAGTAAAATGTACAACGTGGTTTTATTTAAAAATAAAAAATATTTATAACTAGTTTAGGTAGTTTGAGAGGTAATTAAAATAGCTAAGGGTGATGATCTGACTTGAGGAGACAATAATGCACACCAAATTGTACTACTCTACCATTAACCCATCTGGAGTTATATGAGGAATATACCCCTTTTTGCTACAATGGGAGTCAATGGCATGTAAATCAAAAGAAAAGGCTTGAGGCGCCAAACTCAGTACACATAAAAGAAGTGAAGACACCATCACACACACCACATCTCAATACGCTAGCCCTCACCGTTTTCATAACCCTAGCTATTTTCAAAGTGTCCTTGGGCAAAATATTTAACCCGAAATTGGATGGACCTTCAGATAAATAATGAAACGTTAAATGTTAAATAGCGTCTGCAGAAGGACCTGAGTTTGGGTTTTGGCGAGATCATGATGATGTCGCTGTCGTCGAGCTCCGGCCCGCTGTCACTCGGGTCATAACCCTGCAGACTGTCGTACAGCTGGTCCAGGTCTTCTGCCGCCTCCGGACCCCCCCCATCGGGTCCGAGTCAAGAACCTGCAGCGGGTCAATAACATCGAGATTTAACTTTGATATTCAAATATTAACAGTCTTTTATTAAAAAGAAACTCATGTGTTGTTTACATGCTGCTGTGACAACAAATGTCCCAATAGAAAACGATGTTTAGTTATAATTAAATAAGCCAATATTTCAGTACATAAACAGCTCAGTCGATTAATAAATTAGCGTCTATAAACATTTAAGAAACGTTCACATTTATTTTCAGTTTCAGGCTCGAAAATGCCACTAACACAACAAAGACTATATCTTCACTTCTAAAAGGGGTAAATTAATAATCTTTTTTCTCAAAGCAAGGTTACATCTGTGAGTTGGATGTAGAAGTGTCAGAATCAATATAGATGTTTTTATTTTAAAGTAAATTCATATGGAACATAGTAAAAACATGTAAATTCTAATCTCCGCCTAAAAAAAACATTACTTATAGTGAAAACCACCCTTGAATGATGGGTTAGTAGACTAAAAGCTTTAGGAATCCAAACTATAACATATAATAAGTACCCTGTATCAAGATTGATGCAAAACAAGTGAAATTTGACCTTTTTAGAGAGGTTTAGAAATAAAGTCCAGGCGGACTCACCTCTGGGTAATTTGGGAACCATCAGTTCCATTTGACCTTTTTCACTGTAAAAATCATTTTATTACTTTGAATTATCACTATAGGTATTCATTCCATCCAAATACAACTGTTGTAAAAAATAAAAATACAAAATGAAGTTTGACTCCAACTGGAGCAGATTTATTTCAAACATTTTACAGATTTTTTCAAACATTTTACAGATTTATTTCAAACATTTTACAGATTTATTTCAAACATTTACAACACACTATACAATAAAACCACACTCTAGATAGGTAGACTTTATACTTACCTCCTGAATGTAAAACTTTATACTTACCTCCTGAATGTTACAATATTTTGGCATGCCACTCCTGGTAACAATTATTTGATATTCAAGCACAGAGGGACCTGGCACTTCACGCAGTGCCAAGGTGTCTTCACCCTCTTTTTGCCAGCATCATGGCAGTTCCTGCAGTACTTCCTGATACGGACATCTTTCCCATAAAACATGGGCCCGCATGTGAGTGGTGGGGGGGGTGGTGGAGGTGCAGAGCCTTCAGCATATTCCAACATTTCTGCAGCAAGCTGCTCCCTGAATGTCTTCTGTGTGTGTGGCTTTGTCCTGCTGGGGTCACTCTTCATCTTGTACAGCTCCTTGTGGAGAAGGAAGCTGTTCACAACTGCAATGTCCATAAAATGGTAAAAAAAGTCTTGTACCATTTCATCGTTTTGTGGAGAACGCTGTAGTACCCGATCAAAGCGTCAGACACATCCACGCCGCCCATGCTTCGGTTGTAGTCCAACACAGCGTCAGGAACAGTCTTTGTCTGCCACACACCAGCCTGGAAGTTATATGGCCATTTCTTCCTCCAGTAGTCCGATCGGTTGTGAACGGTGACGAGGCCTGAGAAAATTATAATAATTGAGGAATGTGAGGGTGAGGCAGGTGTGGGCTGGGTGAAAGTAGACAATGCTGAAGCCATTTCATCCTCATCTCCATCACTATGAAAACAATGTGGAAAAACAAAGAGATTAGATTAATTCCTGTAATTCCTGTTTCCTTGGCAGTAAACATGCCATTTTGAGTGTGTGAATGCAATACATTTAGTGACTATAGATCAACACTGGCCTACTTTTAGTAAATGTAACAGACAAGAAACACTATTTTTGTAATAATCCCTCTTCCTGCCAAACATGCCATTTTGAGCGTACATTACATTACATTACATTTAGCAGACGCTTTTATTTACTATATGAATAATCGTACACCAAATAAATAAGTAATAGATAAAAACAGAGAGATTACATACCTATCCGTGGTGGAATTTCATCATCAGAGTCACAACGCTGACGATGCACTCCCATGATGACACGACATGTATGGAATCTGTGGAGTCTCAGCTTTAATCGGATATCTTGTTTGTGAAGTTACGATAAGTAATAAGGGCATTTTGAGAGTGAGTGCTGTGCAAAAGTCCGTTAGCATTAGTTAGCATTTTTCGCAAAATGCTAATTCAAAGGCTTGGTATTACTTTTGTGTTTCTTTTAGCTAAAAATGGTTCATATCTTCAGTTAGCTGAGATTCTTCCCGTTAATCTGGTGCTACACATTAATAGTTTCATAAATGTTAAGAAGCCCTGAGACATTGTCTAAAAAACAAACAGTGGGAGGGGTCCAATGGGGGGACCGCCGTGCTTAACTCATTTTGAGTCTTTTTAATGTATTTGAAATTATTCTGCATTAGGTAATTTTAAGATTAATACTATATAGTTTGATATCTCTTTTGTTAATATATACTTTGTATTTATTTGGTTTCAATCTTTTTCACTGAATCAGTTCTTTTCAAATCTTTTAACCCTGAGCCTGTTTTTCAGGTCTCAGGCTCGAAAATGCCATTCCCAGAACAAATGACCATATCTTCCTTCTAAAAGGGTTAAATTAATAATCTTTTTTCTCAAAGTAATGATAAACCTGTGAGTTGGATGTAGAAAAGTCAGAATCAATATATATGTTTTTTATTTTAAAGAAAATTCAGATTGAACATAGTAAAAAACTGTAAATTATAGTGTCCGTCCAAAAATTATTTTGTACTTATAGTGAAAATTACCCTTGGATGATGGGTTAGTAGACTAAAAGCTTTAGGAATCCAAAGTACAACATATAATAAGTACCCTGTATCAAGATTGATGCAAAACAAGTGACATTTGACCTTTTTAGAGAGGTTTAGAAAAAAGAAACCACTTCTGGGGTCATTTGGGTGGATTTTCCATATCTCTGGCCCCCCTTGCTCGATTTGATGGTTGACACCTCTTTCTGACCGTTAGAGCCAATAGAATCGAAGGGGGAGTCCCCCATACACACACGTTGTGAAGAGAAGAGGTGGGGGCTTTGCGCATGCAGTTTTGCATCAGAGTGAACCTATCTCTAGCTTTGACATCTGGAAACGGAAAAGCAGTTTTAATGCTTATTGATGATCAGAAATCATTTCAAAGGGACACAGACACATTGGATTAACCTATGGATTAACTTCAGCAGCGTTTTTATCGTTTTAATGCCATTGAAGACCACTTTGGAGAGACTACAGAGCCAAGGTAAAAATGTTAGCATTTTTAGCTACCTAGCGTCACCTGTTTTGATGTCCGTTTTTGCTTATAACCAGTGGCGGCCGGTCCATAGGCGCCGCCCCACCTCTTCCCATATTAAAAAATAAAAATAAAAATAAAAAATATATTTTAAAAAAATATATATTTTTATTTTTATTTTTAATGAACAAGGTAAATATTATATAATTGGTATCAGTAAAATGTATAATCTACAATAAAATCTCGTTTAAAATTGTGTTACGATGTCTAAAGTTACTGATAAGTCACATGTTTCCTGCCTGGCCTTGCCCGTGTACCTTCTCTCGTCTGGGCGCTAAGAGAGGAGCCCTCAACCAGTGCAGCAGCAGCCACTAGCAGCTGACTGTTGCTATCTGTAACGTGTAAACTATGCCGCGAAAACATAATTTCAGCCAATCAGCGTCGTCAAATATGATGGTCACAGGGCTCCTACGTGAGCGCCCGGTGCAGTCTGTGAGTTGTTTGGACTCGTATCCAAGGAGACAAAACAGGAAGCTGTCATACACTCTGGAAGCTACCATTTAGCAGCTAATGAAAACTCCGTTTTTGACATAAAAATGGAATTATGGATCATCAATCATTTTTCAAAGTGACAGACACATTGGATTAATATGGATTAACCTTCAGCTGCGTTTTTCTCGTTTTTGATCAGAATTGTTATTCTGCAAAAGGTGAGCATATCTCCATGTTTTGCTACCTAAAGCTACGTCGTGTGATGTCTGTATTTGCTTCCCCTGTCGCGAGTTCTGATCGCTCAGTGATGATACTTATATTTCTAGAATATGTGGAATCTCAGCTTGTAAGCTTGTTTGTGCATATCCGATAAGTATATCGATTGATTTATACCTAGAGTGCGTTAGCATTTTTTCGCTCAGGGCTCATTTAGACGCTTCTTGTGAGTTGTGTTTTGTTTCGGTAAACATGGTTCATATCATCAGTTAGATGCGTTTCCTCTGAGTAGGACACATGAATAGTTTATTACATTTTAAGAAGCCCTGAGACACAGTTTCGTGAGAAAAAAAACGGGGGAAAAAAGCCCCTTAACAGGTTAAATGGGAATTAAATCAGTGTTCCCAAAGCCCCGGTGTTCTGCAGTTTGTGTGGGCCTACTGTACTGTTGCACAGTTTATGCTGTAGAAACTATGTCCAGGACAAGGTGTTTGGAAGTTTTGGAAGATTCATAGCTAACCACACTGAAGTTATGGAGGTATTGATCAGTCTTCTCATATTTTTAAGCCTCAAATTGTCCTTCTCCCCCCCTCTAACATCACCAGAAGTCATGATTTAAGGGGTCTTTTCTCAAAAAAATTACCGGGGGAGCATCCCCCCGGACCCCTCTAGTATTGTTTGATCACCATTTCCACAGCCCCACCTAAAATATTTTCCACCAGCCGCCACTGCTTATAACGTCGCCATATCGTATAATTCAGTGATAATGAGGGTACCCATAGATTCTGTGTCACCTCACGATGTGAAACAATGTCATGGATGTAGAGAAAAGATAAATAATAAGGTTTTGTGAGTGATTTTCAGTGCAGTAATCTGTTAGCATTTTTCGTTCGTTGCTAATTCAGAGGCTCAGAAAAAAAAAAAAAAAAGATCAGTTAGATGAGTTTCTTCCCGTTACATGGATATAAAACATTCATAGTTTATTAAATGAACATGCCCTCAGACACTGTTTCCTGCAAGATGTTGCGGCAGTGCCCCGTACCGGGGTCTCTCGGGCTTAACATGTTAAAGGATTTTGGTTTCAGGAGGTGGAATATTTTGAATTGTTGTTATGTCTTTAGTGCTCAGTGCAAACCTCGTCGGGGACCTTGAATCTCCTCAGCAGAGACACAAACCTCTGTTTGAAGATCGATTGCTGAAAGAAAGGAAGCAGAAAAGTGAGACACAGTGTTACACGAGAACTAATTACATGTGGTAGTTTATAAAAATCCACCCATTCTGTTTCTCTGTGAATGATCAGCTCTGATTGGTCCACACCTGAGTCAGGGACGTTGTTCTGACCAGTTTCTTGCGGGACTTCTTCAACTTTCCCTGGAAATCCTCATCATCATCATAAGGTCCTGAGGATTGATAAGAAACAGAAAAACAGACAAGCTGAACATATTTCTGCGGGCTTGGTCACCTTTCCAGAAAGGGTTAGGCCTGAGGACGCACATTTTGAACATTTTGTTAACATGCTAAACATTCGTACGTTATTATTTCAAAATAAAGGAATGTCTTAAAGGTAAAGATTTGTATCGATGTTTCAACTTCAGCTGCCAATGACCTGAGGGGGGACTGCGTCGTCACTTCCTTCCTGTTCGGAGGAGAAGCTGTCGCCATCGTCCTCAGAGTAGTTCTCCATGTCTGGAGAGCGATCTGCACAATATCACAGTTCAAAGAGACCTTTTACTTCTTCACAAACACATGACTAGTCTACTTTAAAGAGTCCTCTCCTGCTGATGTTCAGGTGTATATCAGTATGTAGTGTCTCTACTTTAAAGAGTCCTCTCCTGCTGATGTTCAGGTGTATATCAGTATGTAGTGTCTCAACTTTAAAGAGTCCTCTCCTGCTGATGATCAGGTGTATATCAGTATGTAGTGTCTCTACTTTAAAGAGTCCTCTCCTGCTGATGTTCAGGTGTATATCAGTATGTAGTGTCTCTACTTTAAAGAGTCCTCTCCTGCTGATGTTCAGGTGTATATCAGTATGTAGTGTCTCTACTTTAAAGAGTCCTCTCCTGCTGATGTTCAGGTGTATATCAGTATGTAGTGTCTCTACTTTAAAGAGTCCTCTCCTGCTGATGTTCAGGTGTATATCAGTATGTAGTGTCTCTACTTTAAAGAGTCCTCTCCTGCTGATGTTCAGGTGTATATCAGTATGTAGTGTCTCTACTTTAAAGAGTCCTCTCCTGCTGGTGTTCAGGTGTATATCAGTATGTAGTGTCTCTACTTTAAAGAGTCCTCTCCTGCTGATGTTCAGGTGTATATCAGTATGTAGTGTCTCTACTTTAAAGAGTCCTCTCCTGCTGATGTTCAGGTGTATATCAGTATGTAGTGTCTCTACTTTAAAGAGTCCTCTCCTGCTGATGTTTCAGGTGTATATCAGTATGTAGTGTCTCTACTTTAAAGAGTCCTCTCCTGCTGATGTTCAGGTGTATATCAGTATGTAGTGTCTCTACTTTAAGAGTCCTCTCCTGCTGATGTTCAGGTGTATATCAGTATGTAGTGTCTCTACTTTAAAGAGTCCTCTCCTGCTGATGTTCAGGTGTATATCAGTATGTAGTGTCTCTACTTTAAAGAGTCCTCTCCTGCTGATGTTCAGGTGTATATCAGTATTGTCTCTACTTTAAAGAGTCCTCTCCTGCTGATGTTCAGGTGTATATCAGTATTGTCTCTACTGGGACATGTTTCCATGCTTTAATGTTCAAAAAGCTCTTTATTTTTCCTTTCTGTCCTGATTGAAAGTATTTGCGCACTCTCTCCTTTACCTGACGCCTTGCTCTTGTTGCCGCGGTGACCGCCGAGGTCCTCGCGTCCGATTGGCTGGCTGCAGAGTGCGTGCACGCTGAGCGCCGCCCTCATTGGAGCGTCCTTCAGGTCATCGTGGAGACCGAGGATGTGGGCGCCGTCCATCGGGTGCTGCATCACCTGCAGACACACACACACACACACACACACACACACACACACACACACACACACACACACACACACACACACACACACACACACACACACACACACACACACACACAACACACACACACACACACACACACACACACACACACACACACACACCACACACACACACACCTCTGAATACAAACTTCAAAGCTTTGATGTGTGGGTCGTGCAGCGGTGCATCATGGGAGTTGTAGTGTTTACCTTTAAAGCGGTATCCTCAGTGAGTAAAGTTTCAGTTTGACGTTCAATTCTGACTTCCTCCCTGCTGCCGCTAATGTTAGCTTAGCTTGTTTCTCTGATCACTTCCAGACGGTATAACAAAGCACTTTTGATCTTAATCCTCCCAGTAGTGACTGCATGTTGCGACGTACCTCTGCCATGTTGATGACGCCCATGGCCAGCGTCTTGTAGCCCAGCAGGGTGCGGTTCTTGTACCTCTTCCTCCTCTGCAGCATCACATGCAGCCGGTTCACATCCCGCTTCAGAAAGTGAGGATACTGAAACACAAGAGGCATAAACACACACACCGTCCATCAGGGCAGAAAGAAGAAGAGACATCAGGAGAGTCAACGCTCTGAACCGAGACCAGGAGAGTTAACGCTCTGAACCGAGACCAGGAGAGTCAACGCTCTGAACCGAGACCAGCAGAGTCAACGCTCTGAACCGAGACCAGGAGAGTCAACGCTCTGAACCGAGACCAGGAGAGTCAACGCTCTGAACCGAGACCAGAGAGTCAACGCTGAACCGAGACCAGGAGAGTCAACGCTCTGAACCGAGACCAGCAGAGTCAACGCTCTGAACCGAGACCAGGAGAGTCAACGCTCTGAACCGAGACCAGGAGAGTCAACGCTCTAAACCGAGACCAGGAGAGTCAACGCTCTGAACCGAGACCAGCAGAGTCAACGCTCTGAACCGAGACCAGAGAGTCAACGCTCTGAACCGAGACCAGGAGAGTCAACGCTCTGAACCGAGACCAGGAGAGTCAGAGATTGCTAAAAATACTATTTGGACAGAAACGGTAGAAACAGGAATTATGGTCAGATTTCCACATTTCCTTCTGTCTCAAAATGATCTTGTGTTGCGGAAAACTAACCACACTAATTTGTGATATCTAATCATGATCATGTGTCATTTAAAATGTCTCCAGACATACAGTGTGTGCACGAGCAGGAATGAGTCTGCTGAGAGTCACGGGACAAAAACTCAAGAGAGAAATGTGGGCTTTTTAAACAAGAGAGGAAACATGGACATATAATATCTCTCTCAAGTATGGAGAGCAGATTCCACTTGTGTTTCCATAAAGGTGCAAGACTTGTATACAGCAGTGGTGAATCAGTGGTGAATACAAATCCCCCGGAAGCTGATTGGAACTCATTAGGATTCATCCTCTGGGGAGCAGGAATGTCAGTAGCTGTTGGGATGCCTCCCTCTGGACTGAACCTGAGTGTTTTAATATAACGTAATGTTTAAACCTGCAGAGTGAAGGTGAGCTCCAGCTCCGCCTCCATCAGGCCGTCAGCAGGAAGCAGGAGATATTCCCCGGATCTCAGGGTCCGCTTCGAGCCCTGAGAGACAGAACCAGGATCAGGTGTTTGTGGGGTTTAACATGAACTAACTCTATAATGATGATACAGAGGGGTCGAAGCTCAGGCTGAAGGGGAATCTTCTAAATAAAATATACAAAACAAGAGGAGGGGTGTTGGGAGAAAAAACTCAAGATATTCTCTGCGATTTGAAAAGTTTCTTCCAGTATGCCTTTAATCACATTTAAGTTTGATTTATTTTCTCATAAATGTGCAACATAAATCGAATGTTTAATTTCCCCAATCTTCATACATTGGAGTATTTCTAATACCTTATGATACCTTGATTAGTTACACATTTCTCGGAAACTGCACAATTCAACTAAATGAACAGTATCTCAGGTTTAGTTCTCTGTACACATGTTGATGCTTTTAAAGAAATAACTAAGACTGGGATCAGTTATTGAATCATCTGCAGAGGAGCGTTATTGAAACCAGCTCAGACTCGTGAAGAAGGGTTCAGTGTGTGCACAGAATCTGATATCCACCTGGATCTTCACAGCGATGACGACGGAGCTCAGCTCTCTGTCCAACTCCTTCAACACCATCAGCCGGGTCACCGTCAGACTGCACTGCCTGAAGAGAGGAAACACCGTCAGACTGAGAGAGGAAACACCGTCAGACTAAAGTAAACAGATATGGTTCTAAACTGTATTGAAGTAAACATGTATTATTTTGAATTGTATTTTAGTGAACATGTATTGTTTGAACTGTTTTAAGTAATCACATATATAGATATTGTCTTTCACTTACAACTCACTGACCCAGAGATCCTGTTACACACACATACACCTCCTCCCACCAGCACACACACATATTCTTTTCAAGGTTCTTTCTGGGCATCAATATATCTGTGTACAATGTTTGGTTGTCTGGGAAAGAATAGTTTGTGTGAAATATTCCTTGGGAAAGTAAAGGAGTGAATATCGGTGCAGAGATAAGATTGACTCTGTCCTTGTGAACTTCCGAATCTCACGCTCTGCAGAAGAAAACATACTTTTTCCAGAACTCTGATTCGCTGTATTGGACCCGACCAGAAGTGAATCCAACCAGTAAAAACACCTGGGGGAGTGAGCAGCTCACACAGCTCCTCCCCACGGACTCTCTGATTCGCTTCGGAGTAAAATGGGAAGGAAGAAGTCAACACATCTCCGCCCCAAAATATGAATATGAATACTGTTGTTTTTGCATGTAAAATGCTTCTGTTTGCTGACTGGCTGGTCCCGATACCTGTATCGCACAGCAGTAGAAACCTGAAGTCCGGAGTACTCTGTAAACTTGTATACGTGTTTTGTTTCTTACCAGTAAAATCAGATTATTGTTATAACCTTTATTCCGGTGTTTTGAATTCCTTTCTTTATTAAATATAACCAGCCTCATCTAACGAACGGCGCGTAGCGGAGGGGGGCTTTAAGCCACCATCCAACAGTGTTTGCTACAACAATATGGTGACCTGCGACGTGATGAGTGCTGATCTCTAGAAAGGAACACCGACAGCCAGCGGACGGAATTCAGTCCAGGGGAGGACACCAGATACCGTGACAACTAAACCATGGCCATATACAAAAGGTGAGCAGACACCTGTTTTGACTACCAAAAATCTGTGATTGATTATACTACAACATTTTAGAGTTGTCAGCGGCGTTCTCAGTGTTCTTAGTCACGGTAGGAAATACAATACATATTCTAGTTGGGAAAGTGCTTAGAGTCAGGTAGAGCATTCCTGTACCTAAGGCACAAAGTGTTTGTAAGAGGCGGGTAGCTAAGTCCCGTTAACTCACTAAGAAAGACTGCAAGTACGTAAAAAACAGATGGGTTAAAATCCCCGTAAGTCAAGTAAAGATTGATTAATACGGTTGGCTTGTTAGTGCTTTAATGAAGACTACGAGGGCGTAAAAAACAGATGGGTTAAAGTCCCCGTAAGTCAAGTAAGACTATACGGTTGTCTCGTAGGTAAAAGGTTGTTATAAAGAACTTCCTATTGAATAACAATCGAGTGGGCAATCCCTCTTTGAAAATTGCTAGAATTGTTATATGTGGGTGATACGAGAGGAGAGAGACGCGACTTCCAACTAACCATTTGGAACGACCGAATCTCATCACAACTCTTGCTGTGGGGTTAATCAGGCTCATTAAACGTGACGATAAAGAGATTTTGTTGACTGGGTTCCGACTCCTTGCCTGAAGCCGCAGCCGCCGTAAGGGGGTTGTAGAAGCTTGCTTCAGGAAGTCACGCTATCTGTTGAAATATACATCGCACAATAAAAATCTGCCTGACTGTATGGGGATAAATGTATGTAAAACTGCAAACATAATTTAAGAACACCACTCTGTACACAGTACATACTTAGAAAAGAAGTAGTACACGGAGATAGAATTCAGATAGTACGAAGTCTGTATAAGGGAATAAACTCTGTGTGATTTTTTACGTCAAATCTGTGTAATAATTGAGAGAAAACATAGATAGGAGTTGTGTGGAAGTGTGCGGACTGCACCAGAGAGGGGAAGCTCATTCGTGGTCAGCTGCTGCCCTCTGGTGGCGAACAGGGTGTGTAACAATATTTGCACTGTTTCACACTGGACAACTTTAAATTTCGGACAGGGCATTCCAATAAATACAATAAGGACGTTAAGAGTAAAGACAAGAATTGTCCAGTATATTAAATAAATACAAACGAACACATATCAACATAGTCAGATAATAGAACGAGGTCAATCATGGAAGGAGAGTTTGAAAAGTGATATAGGCGTTCCAATTTCCGGAAGCTTCCGCGAGCAATGGGAACAGACTGAGAGATTGATTTTCAGTGGAATGAAAAAAAGAAAGGGAGTCTCAAGTATTTGTGGCTGAAGTGAAGCTCATTCCTGGTCAGGTGCTACCATCTGGTGGCCAACAGGGTGTGGCACAAAACAAACAGAGACTAATGGTAAATTAAGGTTTGGCTCCATCTGCTGGACATATTGTATATTATATTATATTTAGAATTTGAACGAGAACAACAACTAGGCGTCCCAGTACCAGGGACTCTACGAGAACAGTGGGGGCAGACAGAAGATTGATCGTTAGTGGGATCAAACTGGGGGACCGGAAGAAGGCTGATATTTTGACTGATATATAAGTAATAATAATATATAATATATGACTGATATTTAATAACTGATATATAAGGCTCGATATTTCTGAAAATGAGAACACCGTTAACGGCATTCTATTTCAGAAAAAGGGGGATGTAGGTCAATACTGATGTATGTGAGATTATTACGTTTTTAAGAGAAATTGATACATTTAAAATAATCTAGACTTTTTTGTTTTGTTTTGTTTTGTTTGTTTGTTTTTTTTGTTTGTTTTTGTTTTATTTCTTTTGTTTATTGTTTTCTGCATAGTCACTTCTCCACACAGGTTGCTGACGCCAAAGGGGGACCCGAGAAACACGAGGCCAACACAGCAGAGTTCGTCTGGCTGAAAGTCATCAGGTCTAAGTGACTCAACCCCAGGTTTTCCGGCCCCTACCGAGTGACCCAAAGGACCTCCCATGCCGTCCGCCTAGAAGGAAAGGGAGACAACTGGTACCACTGGAGCCAGTGTGCGGTCGGGAAAACACCTGCGAGGACCCTAGACGACATCAGGACAGATCTGGCCCTCGTCAAGGCAGTCGACCCAGAAGGCGCCATCAGCGGACCGGAGGAGGAGGATCGGAGGACATCTCTCCAGCATCGACCCGGAAGCCGCCATCAGCGGCCGGAGGAGGAGAATCCAGAAGACATCTCTCTAGCAGGCAGCCCAGAAGCCGCCGTCAGCGGGCTGGGGGACAAAGACACGGCAAACCAAGACGGCACAGGGAACTCCACTTCCCGCTGAAACAGGTTGATATAGCCGGTGTGGAACTTTGTTTGAACAATCCATTTTTTGAGGAACTTTGGACTTTGCTTTATTATCCCATAATTTTGGGGACTTTTATATCCCATAATTTAAGGGATTGGTATATTTTTGCCCATTATTTTGGGGACTTGATTTATCCCATAATTTAAGGGATTTGTATATTTTTTGCCCATTGTTTAAGGGATTTGTTTATTTTTATTCTACAGAACTATGTGTTAAAGATTCCCGGAAATGTTGAAGGGTTCTTTTGGGGCAGACACAGGAATCTCTCTTCAGACTCCGAGCAACACGAGTACCTTTCAGAGGCGCTTAGAAGACCTCCGTGAGATAGATAATAAAACCCGGGTAGCTCCCTCACCCCTGCTAACTTGGATCAGTTGGTGGAAGACTACTGATATATGTGGGAACCCGCATTTAACTTTCCAAATAGGCCCTTTTATCATTACTCAACATCTGGACGAGGGTAGATGTCTATTTACATACTCCTCGTACTCAAGAGGGTTTTGGCATATCTGGGTCTCAATCTCCCTCAGGGGGCACGTTTTGTATTCTGGGGAACCAAGGTACGATCGCATTGACCATTGGTAATATACGGTTTAAAGATACCAGAAGAATTGGAGCTAACAGCATAATTATGTACGGGCACTGGAGAATGGTAGCGGGCCTGGGCCTCCTACTTACCATTATGGTAACGATAATTTTCATTGTCTGTAAAACTAATGATGTGCTTTCTCCAACTCCCGCCCCAGAGGAAGAGATAGTAAGGACCAAAAGAGGGACTAGAGTAGCGAGCCTTATGTCCCCAAAAAGAACCTTCACTCTCCAAGAGTAGCGACGGAATAGTGGACATAGATCTGTGCGCAATCGCCCCATGTTCCAACTCTGACAAATCATACTCAGGTCTCGCTAAATATGTCTGCCTCACCCCAACAGTCTTCTAATTTCTGTGGCTACTTTTATTGCCATTTTAGTGACATGTGGTTGTTGTTGTGTGCCTTGTATCCGCTCATTGTGTGTTAGACTCATCAGTTCCACCATTGAGGGAAAAGCTGCCCCTTCCCCTTCGTACCAAATGCCCTTGTTGGCTTATGCGTCGGAGGGGGAAGAGTACGATGACTCAGCCGACAAGGACGAACTTTTTAACATATTTTGGTCTCCCTCCACTGTCATAAGAAGTTGTTGTGGTGGACTGTTCCTAAAGGTTTAAAGTGCTCTAAATCCCAGCTTCTGATGGATTTATATAAATGTTGGGACAGACACAGTAGAAAAGAATGACAGTGGTTATGTTTCAAATGCTGTGTATATGTTGATCTCGTGAGGTGAGATCAAAAGAGGGATTAAAGTAAACAGATATGGTTCTAAACTGTATTGAAGTAAACATGTATTATTTTGAATTGTATTTTAGTGAACATGTATTGTTTGAACTGTTTTAAGTAATCACATATATAGATATTATTTCTCACTTACAACTCACTGACCCAGAGATCCTGTTACACACACATACACCTCCTCCCACCAGCACACACACATATTCTTTTCAAGGTTCTTTCTGGGCATCAATATATCTGTGTACAATGTTTGGTTGTCTGGGAAAGAATAGTTTTGTGAAATATTCCTTGGGAAAGTAAAGGAGTGAATATCGGTGCAGAGATAAGATTGACTCTGTCCTTGTGAACTTCCGAATCTCACGCTCTGCTCAGAAGAAAACATACTTTTTCCCAGAACTCTGATTCGCTGTATTGGACCCGACCAGAAGTGAATCCAACCAGTAAAACACCTGGGGGAGTGAGCAGCTCACACAGCTCCTCCCCACGGACTCTCTGATTCGCTTCGGAGTAAAATGGGAAGGAAGAAGTCAACACATCTCCGCCCCAAAATATGGATATGAATACTGTTGTTTTTCATGTAAAATGCTTCCTGTTTGCTGACTGGCTGGTCCCGATACCTGTATCGCACAGCAGTAGAAACCTGAAGTCCGGAGTACTCTGTAAACTTGTATACGTGTTTTGTTTCTTACCAGTAAAATCAGATTATTGTTATAACCTTTATTCCGGTGTTTTGAATTCCTTTCTTTATTAAATATAACCAGCCTCATCTAACGAACGGCGCGTAGCGGAGGGGGCTTTCAGCCACCATCCAACAGTGTTTGCTACACAGACTCCACAGCCTGAAGAGAGGAAACAACAACACAACAGAAACCTCCATAAACACAGTTATACTCTCAAACACACACGCACGCACGCACGCACGCACGCACACACGCACACACACACACACACACACACACACACACACACGGTGATGGAGGGTCGATGTGCAGCAACAGAGCTGGAGAGAAACTGAGGAACCCTTATTGTGTTTTCTCTTATTATATAATAGTTATAAATCATGCAAAATGACAATAAAGACTCAAAATTACAAAGATATGCAACGAGGAGCAAAGTGGACACAAGTCAAGGGGATGCAAAGACACATATTCTATCATGCTATATTGGAATAATATAGCATGATATTCATGTATAAAAGACGTACAAAGTGTAAGTAAACTGCTTCCATGAGCTTCCTTTCTTGGATAGCTAGTTTAAGTGATGTATCTATCTGGAAAGCTAGCTAGTGCATGTTAGCTATCTAGCCAAAGATATCCCCAAAGTGGTGGCTTGTGTTTTGTTCTCATAGCAGCTCCTCACGTTGTGTTGCAACCCAACACCAAATATGAGTTTTTGGACAAAGTAATCGCATATTGGTAATATGAATAGTTAGTTACTTTCTTGCCTGAACAACTATTATAACGTAATCCCAGTTCATTTAAAAGTTTTAAAAGTGTTTATTTGGAAAGAAAATGTTGACGAAGCTGGGTGATAAGCAAAGTAATAGCACTTCTGCTCTAAAATGTAAGTTTGAACACAGTTGAAGGCGAGGAGGAGTCGCTCTGGTTGAAAGGAAGTTAGAGACTGTTGAGCTGCTCCTCCTGAGATCGCATTAGCAGAGGATCAGAGAGAGGAGCTAATCCATGCTAACACCTGCTAATCCATGCTACTACCTGCTCACCTGAGCGCAGCACGAGAGACTGCACTGTAATATCCTCTGGAACAGGGTTTTAATACTGGGAACCACTGAGTATTATATATTCTAGAGAGTATTTCACACTTTGCCCCTACTACTTTTACTTCTGTCAAATATTTGAGTACTTCTTCATCCACCTGTAGCTTCATGCCCCTGTAGCTTCATGCCCCTGTAGCTTCATCCCCCTGTAGCTTCATCCCCCTGTAGCTTCATGCCCCTGTAGCTTCATCCCCTGTAGCTTCATCCCCCTGTAGCTTCATGCCCCTGTAGCTTCATCCCCCTGTAGCTTCATCCCCCTGTAGCTTCATGCCCCTGTAGCTTCATGCCCCTGTAGCTTCATCCCCCTGTAGCTTCATCCCCCTGTAGCTTCATGCCCCTGTAGCTTCATGCCCCTGTAGCTTCATCCCCCTGTAGCTTCATGCCCCTGTAGCTTCATCCCCCTGTAGCTTCATGCCCCTGTAGATATAAGATAATGAGATGTAGGTGCTTTTAAAGTGTATTGTATTTTCACAATTGGGTTTTTGTCTTTATATTTTATAACTTTGCGTTGGTGTATAAACAACACAGCCTCACGGCATTTCGTGTTATAGTCACGAAATTAATCTATTGATTCGTGTTCACCAACATGATTTCGCCATTTTTTTCGTGTCACACAGAACGATTTAAAAAGCAATGTAAATAAAACAAATTAGAAGGAAAAAAAGATGTCATAAAATCCAGATGTCAGTATTCTGAGGCTCTGAGCCATTTCTTTTCCTCACGGACGGCAACAAAACTCAGACATTATACAATTTAAAATAAAAAGGGATAGGGTTAGGCTTAGGGTAAGATATTGAGTAAGAAAATGTTTTTATGAACCACACAGCTTCTGGTCTTCCAAGACCCGACCGGACAAAAAGACGTGTTGCAGGCACGAAACATACTACCAATAGAAATACATTGCATTTAAAATCGTTCTGTGTGACACGAAAAAAATGCGAAAGATTAAATTAATTTCGTGACTATAACACGAAATGCCGTGAGACTGGGTTGGTATAAAAGTACATTTTAAAAAGGGAAGAAATATAAATAGTATAAAAGAAACTATGTATTTGACATGTCTGACTGTAATTTCATTTCATTATTATGACCTTATAAAACAAGGTCCATGCATAAAATAAATAATAACATAACATTGTATGTACTGGCTCCATCTGCAGTCCCTGAGGTACACAACTATCACAATAACAATTATATTTAATTATGACTTTTGTCTTTCATTTCAAAACATTGTTTAATTGTTTCATAATGCTGCGACTCGCCTTTTATATTTAAAACGTGTAATTATTTTGTTTGAGATGTTTAATAAATACAGTTTGTCTCTTAGCTAATATGTGTCCCCTCTGTGGGACTGATAAAGGAGATCTGATTCTGAGGACAATTGTTTTTTCTGAGGACATTCAGCATGTTATTCTGCAAAAGTCCCTCATTCTTTATGTGTACGATATATGTCCAAATAAATAAACACGGAGCTCCCTGACCGGGCAGCAGCTCCTTCTCTCCCCACGATCAGCGCCTCTCACCTGGGCACGCAGCTCGGGGAGCACCGCTCCATCTCCCAGGTCGCGAACAGGCTCATCGGCACCGGGGCGTCCGGTTCCCCGGGACAGAAGCTCCGGAGCCCGGGGAGAGCAGCGGGTCTGTCCCCGGGGGACAGCGCTGCCCCGGACTCTGTCTCTGTCTGCAGCCGCTGCCATGGCTCTCTCTCCGGGCAGCAGGTCGCTGTGAAGCCGGGCAGCAGCGAGAGGGGCGGGGCTCACTGATCCAGAGTCAGAGGGTCAGAGAACAGGGGGTTAGAAGTACACAGAGGGGGAAGTACTCACTGTTGTACTTCAGTAAACGTAGAAGTACTCATGTTGTACTTCAGTAAAAGTAGAAGTACTCAGTGTTGTACTTCAGTAAAAGTAGAAGTACACAGGTCTTGTACTTCAGTAAACGTAGAAGTACTCAGTGTTGTACTTCAGTAAAAGTAGAAGTACAGAGGTCTTGTACTTTAGTAAAAGTAGAAGTACTCAGTGTTGTACTTCAGTAAAAGTAGAAGTACACAGGTCTTGTACTTTAGTAAAAGTAGAAGTACTCAGATATTGTACTTGAGTAAAAGTAGAAGTACTCAGAGCGTGTACTTTAGTTAAAGTAGAAATAGCCTACTCAGAGCTTGTACTTGAGTAAAAGTACAAGTACTCAGATATTGTACTTGAGTAAAAGTAGAAGTACTCAGATCTTGTACCTGAGTTAAAGTAGAAGTACTCAGATCTTGTACTTGAGTAAAAGTACAAGTACTCAGATATTGTACTTGAGTAAAAGTAGAAGTACTCAGATCTTGTACTTGAGTAAGTAGTACCAGAGTGTAGGAATACTCTGTTTCAGTAAAAGTACTGCATTCAAAATGTTCCTCAAGTGAAAGTAGAAAAGTATTCTCATCAAAATATAGTTAAAGTAGCGACAGTAAAGTAGTCATTGTGCAGATTGGTCCATTTCAGAATAATATATATGATATGTTTTATAATGATTGATCATGAAAGTGTTCTCAAAGCTGGTAAAGGTGCAGCTAGTTTGAATGACTTTGTATACTGCAGGGTAGCTTGTGGATTTACTCCAGGTGGAACTAAAGTCTGATTTAACACTTGGTTATATTTCACATCATTCATCCATCTGTAAAGTAACTAAAGGGATTAAATACATGTAGTGGAGGAAAAGTACACCATGTACCTCTGAACTGTAGAGGAGTAGATGTACTCCATGTACCTCTGAACTGTAGTGAAGTAGAAGTACACCATGTACCTCTGAACTGTAGAGGAGTAGAAGTACACCATGTACCTCTGAACTGTAGAGGAGTAGAAGTACACCATGTACCTCTGAACTGTAGAGAGTAGAAGTACACCATGTACCTCTGAACTGTAGAGGTAGAAGTACACCATGTACCTCTGAACTGTAGAGGAGTAGAAGTACTCCATGTACCTCTGAACTGTAGTGCAGTAGAAGTACACCATCTACCTCTGAACTGTAGTGGAGTAGAAGTACACCATGTACCTCTGAACTGTAGAGGAGTAGAAGTACACCATGTACCTCTGAACTGTAGTGGAGTAGAAGTACACCATCTACCTCTGAACTGTAGTGGAGTAGAAGTACACCATGTACCTCTGAACTGTAGAGGAGTAGAAGTACACCATCTACCTCTGAACTGTAGAGGAGTAGAAGTACACCATCTACCTCTGAACTATAGAGGAGTAGAAGTACACCATGTACCTCTGAACTGTAGTGGAGTAGAAGTACACCATGTACCTCTGAACTGTAGTGGAGTAGAAGTACACCATGTACCTCTGAACTGTAGTGGAGTAGAAGTACACCATGTACTCTGAACTGTAGTGGAGTAGAAGTACACCATGTACCTCTGAACTGTAGTGGAGTAGAAGTACACCATCTACCTCTGAACTGTAGAGGAGTAGAAGTACACCATGTACCTCTGAACTGTAGTGGAGTAGAAGTACACCATGTACCTCTGAACTGTAGTGGAGTAGAAGTATACAGTAGCATAACATGTAAATACTCAATAAAGTACAAGTACCTCAAAAGTGAAACTGTATATATGCATTCTATGGTACTTCATAGGCTTCTACTCCACTATATTCCAGAAGCCAGTATTTTAATGAGTATTTACTTTTGATACTTTAAGTACATTTTGCACTTTTGTGCTTACTTGAATTCAATTATACATTTAGGATTTAGGATATTTACTTATACTGGAGTTTTAACAATAATGTGGTACTTTTACTGAAGTAAAGGTTCGGAGTACTCTGACAGGTTCCTGTGATTTCTGCAGGTGTTACAGGTGAATGAAAAATGTAAAACAGAGCAAAGTCAAACTAATTCTAACACAAGGCATGCCGTGTAAGCCAAGTCTCATTTGTCCAGTTCAAGTACATTTACTTCAACTTTGAGGAATTTGTACTTACCCTAGTATTGTCATTTTATACTACTGCATACTTCTACTCCACTACTTTTCAGAAGCCAGTAGTGTACTTGTTACTAGCTTCAGCTTCAGTGTCAGATTCAGATGGTTTTTTGGTTCGGGAAATATCAATGTGACAATAGGACAAGACCCTCCTTCTAAATCCTAGGATCACCTTACATTTTATATATATATACTGTATATATATATACTGTATATATATAAATATTGTGTGTGATGGCTTACTTCAGAAGGAGGTTAATTAGGAAGTTCTTGATTTGTATTTGACCAGAATGTTAATGTTCCCTGGGTTTAACAGGAATGGACCCACAGGCAATACAATTCACTGCAGTGTTGTATTGAGCAGTATCCATCAGTCAGAGTCGCATGAGAACAGTAGAGTCTCCAGTCGTTGATAATTAGTGACCGAGTTGTTAGAAGTCGAGCACTGCAGATAAATAGTGGCTGTTCAGAGTTTTACTAGTTTTGGAATAAAAGAATAGAGGATTTAAACATCAGGAAAGCCAATACTCCACTCACTGTTCTTTAATGTTTGAAAGAAACACACTGCATCATGTTGTCAGATAATATTCAACAGCTCTCGGGTTTACATCCTCCAGTACAGAGCTGCAGTTCCTGTGTTGGACCCTGAAGGCAGCATCTCCCTGGTTCTGTGTTATACCCTGAAGCCAGCATCGCCCTGGTTCTGTGTTGGACCCTGAAGGCAGCATCTCCCTGGTTCTGTGTTGGACCCTGAAGCCAGCATCTCCCTGGTTCTGTGTTATACCCTGAAGGCAGCATCTCCCTGGTTCTGTGTTAGTCCTGAAGGCAGCATCTCCCTGGTTCTGTGTTAGACCCTGAAGCCAGCATCTCCCTGGTTCTGTGTTAGACCCTGAAGGCAGCATCTCCCTGGTTCTGTGTTAGACCCTGAAGCAGCATGTCTCTGGTTCTGTGTTGGACCCTGAAGGCAGCATCTCCCTGGTTCTGTGTTAGACCCTGAAGGCAGCATCTCCCTGGTTCTGTGTTAGACCCTGAAGGCAGCATCTCCCTGGTTCTGTGTTAGACTCTGAAGGCAGTATCTCCCTGGTTCTGTGTTAGACCCTGAAGGCAGCATCTCCCTGGTTCTGTGTTAGACTCTGAAGGCAGCATCTCCCTGGTTCTGTGTTAGACTCTGAAGGCAGCATCTCCCTGGTTCTGTGTTAGACTCTGAAGGCAGTATCTCCCTGGTTCTGTGTTAGACCCTGAAGGCAGCATCTCTCTGGTTCTGTGTTATACCCTGAAGGCAGCATCTCCCTGGTTCTGTGTTATACCCTGAAGGCAGCATCTCCCTGGTTCTGTGTTATACCCTGAAGGCAGCATCTCCCTGGTTCTGTGTTAGACTCTGAAGGCAGCATCTCCCTGGTTCTGTTAGACTCTGAAGGCAGTATCTCCCTGGTTCTGTGTTAGACTCTGAAGGCAGCATCTCCCTGGTTCTGTGTTATACCCTGAAGGCAGCATCTCCCTGGTTCTGTGTTATACCCTGAAGGCAGCATCTCCTGGTTCTGTGTTAGACTCTGAAGGCAGCATCTCCCTGGTTCTGTGTTAGACTCTGAAGGCAGCATCTCCCTGGTTCTGTGTTAGACTCTGAAGGCAGCATCTCCCTGGTTCTGTGTTAGACTCTGAAGGCAGTATCTCCTGGTTCTGTGTTAGACCCTGAAGGCAGCATCTCTCTGGTTCTGTGTTATACCCTGAAGGCAGCATCTCCCTGGTTCTGTGTTATACCCTGAAGGCAGCATCTCCCTGGTTCTGTGTTATACCCTGAAGGCAGCATCTCCCTGGTTCTGTGTTAGACTCTGAAGGCAGCATCTCCCTGGTTCTGTGTTAGACTCTGAAGGCAGCATCTCCCTGGTTCTGTGTTAGACTCTGAAGGCAGCATCTCCCTGGTTCTGTGTTAGACTCTGAAGGCAGTATCTCCCTGGTTCTGTGTTAGACCCTGAAGGCAGCATCTCTCTGGTTCTGTGTTATACCCTGAAGGCAGCATCTCCCTGGTTCTGTGTTATACCCTGAAGGCAGCATCTCCCTGGTTCTGTGTTATACCCTGAAGGCAGCATCTCCCTGGTTCTGTGTTAGACTCTGAAGGCAGCATCTCCCTGGTTCTGTGTTAGACTCTGAAGGCAGTATCTCCTGGTTCTGTGTTAGACTCTGAAGGCAGCATCTCCCTGGTTCTGTGTTATACCCTGAAGGCAGCATCTCCCTGGTTCTGTGTTATACCCTGAAGGTAGCATCTCCCTGGTTCTGTGTTAGACCCTCAAGGCAGCATCTCCCTGGTTCTGTGTTATACCCTGAAGGCAGCATCTCCCTGTTCTGTGTTAGACTCTGAAGGCAGCATCTCCCTGGTCCAATGGTATCTCTCCATGTGATTTTGGATGATTTATGTCCGAAAATAATGTCAGTGTCAAACGTTTATGATACCAGTGGGGTATTAACTGAAGTATTTTATGTCATAGAACAAACGGTTAAAATCTCTTCAGACCTTAATTCCGGACAACAACCAAAATCACATTCAGAAAACCATTGACCTCCAGACCAGCGGACAGGAAGTGAGGAGATACTGCTGCTGTTTCTAAACAACACATTACAGAACATCATGATTGACGTGTCTCTTTATTTGAAGTGTACTCACATTCACACACACATACACACTTATATGTTCTCAAACATTTGGATCCACCGGCTCAGGTTGAAGAGTCTCTGTGTGAAAGAGTTTGTGTTCTCGGTACAGCGAAGACCTTAAAACGGCTTCAACGCCAACTCTGGATCCTCCTACGCTTCTAAACTTATGTTTTAAAACTAACTACATATCAAACTCAGTGCAGATATTCATTGAGGTGCAACACTCCGGCTCCAGTCACTCAGAAAGTCCTGCCGTTTCAGACAGCATGACCTCCCTGCTGTGGTCGTGTAATACTTAAAGGTACAGATGAAGTATTCATGATACATGTTATTGTTCCAGAGGTATGTAAGGATGAAGATAGTCCCGTCTCTGAGGCTGTCAGCCGACAGAGAAAAGTCCAACAAAGACAACGGAGAAATGCACAGAGAGGTTTAGAGTCCTGAAGGAACCTTGGGCTTTGAAAACCCACTGAAGATGTTTGAAGCTCTAAAGGGAGACGACACTCTTTATCCAAACTGTGGTGTTGTTTGTTTGGCAGATCGCTTAGTCCTGTTGTTTATTCCAAGCGAAACTGAAGCTCAATGTCAGTGAGTCAATGAGTACACATCCAGGTTGTGGGCCTCCTGGATGTGCACGGAGTCCACTGACTTCTTCTTCTGGGGAAGTTTGAAGAGAGAACATACAGAACACACTAAGGGAAGCCATCATGACGGAAACCAAACCAGATAGAAAGAAACCCTGAAGTATTGACATCACCTGTTTTGGACTGGCTCTTAAAGAAGACTCCAAAGAGACGGATCTTCAACTCAGAAACATGTTACTCACTTCTCTAAAGTACAAAAGTATTATCTACAAAATGATCTTAAAGTTTGACAAGTAAAATAACTCTTTCTGCAGTAAAATGGCCTCTATGATATATATATATTATATTATTAGATCGTGCACAGCTGTAGACAAAAACAGTTCTGACACATGATTCACGTTTACGACTTTCTTTCTTTACTTGGTGGAATATATCGGATCATTTTACTTGTTGTCCCTGAGACTGAAAAAACTGCACTTGTATAATCTCCAGAGATACATTGTGTTTGGCATTTATCCTATGGTTCTTTATTTGAAGAGTAACTGAGGCTTTAGAATAAACGTAGCGCATTAAACACATTATTTTCATTTGAATTAACTTAAATAGTATGAAAGGGAAATGCTAAGGTAAAGTACAAGTACCTCATAATTGTACAGTACTTAGTACAGTACTTATTAAATGTACTTAGTTGCTTTCCGCCACAAGCAGAATCTAATTAGAACTCATTATAACCCATTGGAACACCTTAGAACCTTTATAACCCTTAATAACCTTTGGAACCATTTGGAACCTATTGGAAACCTTTAGAACCTTTGGATCCCATTGGAAGCAATTAAACCCCTCTAGAATCCATTAATACCCATCATAAGCCATTGAAACACTGTGGAACCTATTGGACCCCAATGGAACCCTTTTAGACCCTTGGAACCCTCTAGAACCTTTATAACCAATTGGAACTCTATATAACCCTTTGGAACCCATTGGAACCCTTTAGAAAACATAAGAACATGTTAAAAACCATTGATTCCCAATAGAACCCATTGCAACCCATTAGAACCCTTTGGAACCCTTCGGAACCCTTCGGAACATTTATAACCAATTGGAACCCTGTGGAACCCTTTAGAATCTATAGGACCCCAATGGAACCCTTTAAAACCATTGGAACCTTTTAGAACCTTTGTAACCCAATGGAACTCTATAGAACCCTTTGGAACCCTTTAGAACCCATTGGAACCCTTTGGAACCCATTGGAACCCTTTGGAACCCATAGGAAGCCTTTGGAACCTTTTAGAAAAAACATAAGAACACATTCAAACCATTGAAACCCAATATAACCCATTGTAACCCATTAGAACCCTTCGGAACCCATTGGGAGCTCCATCAGTTAATCAGGAACCGTTTTTGAGCCTCTGCAGCAGAACGTTAGAACCCCTGGACGGACAGTAGGCCTCCAGCGAGGAGAACACGATGTACAGGAGCCACAGGCTGAAGAACAGGCAGCTGTCAGGATCTTTGGGACCCGCGGCCCGCCCAGCTCGCCCCCGATGGAGGGCCGGCGCCGGTACAGGAGCACGCAGAAGCAGATGAAGGCGAAGCTGCAGAAGAGCGTGACGGAGAACGCCAGGGTTCCCGGGTCCACGCGGAACTCCTCGCCGTGGATGGCGTGGTAGATGGCGGCGATGGACCAGGCCACGCCGATACCCAGGAACACGTTGACGGCGTTACTTCCTGTCACGTTGCCGATGGAGGCGTCAGCGTATTGGTCCTGGATGGCAGACACTTTACTGGCAAGGTGTCTGAGGGAGAGAGAGGGAGGGTTTGAGAGGAACTACAGACAGGGTTTCTTTAGCTGACACAGCCTGAAACTCTAGTCCGAGATAACAGGTTGTACTCTCTAAGTTAAGCTATCTTTTCTCCTCAGGCTCTGATCAGGTTCTCATGAAAGAACGAAACTAACTTGACTTGTTTTTCTGGAAGTCCCAAACTTTTAAACGTCATACTCAATTGTTGCATTAGGGTCTTTACACCAATGTTCAGCGTTCAAACAGCATTAACACTAAGTGTGGACTTAGGCTTTAAATCATTTCCCCACATTTTAAATGCAAGTAAACGTCACATTGATGAATGATATATTAACTATGAATATATGTCATGTGCCAGATTTATAGGATGTTTTTTTTACTGCTCAGACGGGGGGGGGGGGGGGGAACTATACAGTACTTGCACTTTAGAAAAATGTGTACATTTCATTTTTAGGATTTATAATTGCAATAATAGTTTTCGATTTTGCATTTATCCAATTTATTGTTTAACTTTTCAAATTCTGTCTAGTTTTGTCTTTATTTAGTTTGCTAGTTTTATAGTTTAGTTTATCAGAAGGCCTGTCTCATATTTAGATTGATGTAATAACGTGAATAAAGTCTCAGACCTGGCACGGATGTTCCCAGAGCCACGAACACCACAGCGGTGACGGAGTCTTTGAGGCCCACGGTGCAGCCGAAGTGCGACGCCAGGTCTCCGATGACGGCGGTCAGCAGGCCGATGCCCGAGATGGAGACCACGAAGCAGGCCCAGCCGTTTCAGGTAGTCCGTGGGGGGACCAGCGCAAACAGAATCTTCCAGAAGACGGTGAGAAAGTGCATGACGTAGTCGAAGCAGGAGGGCAGCTTCTCCTCGCCACATCCATCTTCATCATCATCACCTGCAGAGGAGGGAGGTGGGAGGCAACGCTTAAAGCCTGGGGGTAACTAAGTATTTACTCAACATTACATCACATTCAGCTGACCCTTTCATCCAAAGGGATTTACAATAAGTGCAACCAACCATGAAGATAGAAACCATCCAAACCATTTAAAGTGCTAACCTACCAGCTTGGAACAAACCAAACCATTACTATGCTATACCTTTCCTTTTGTGTGTCTACTGGCTCAGGTGCAGTGAACAGGTGTGTTCTTAGTGGAGGATGTGTAGACTGTCTGCTGTCCTGATATCAGTGGGGATCTCACCTCTACCTGCATTTCTAGCCCTGGAAGTGACAGCTGAATCGTTTCTAGAGTTCTCACCGGAGTTGACGGTGATGGCGTCCACAAACTGTTCCCTCCAGCTGTTCGTCCCGATCACCAGAGCCAGGTTGGTCTTCTTCAGGATCTTATCCACTGTGTTCTGAAAGATAACCCCCTCACTTCATTACTGACATTAGGACAATTACTTTATATTACAGGTTGTCTGACATGTTATGATTACATATGAACAGACACAATTAGTGACATAAAATCCTGAATGTGGATTTTAGATGTTTTTCTTTCCACTAGTCTGAAAGAATATGTTTTGATGCAAATGATCCAAAAAACATGTTATTTTACTGTCTCTACTTTAGTTTTGAGGCCAAGCAACCGGGGTAATCTTGTTCTTTCTGATGTACGTATATCATTAGGAAATGATCAGTAGGTGATCAGTTTGGTCTCCGATCTGATGATCAATATGTTAGTAGTTTAGTATGTTCAGATTTGACTGTTGTTCTGAAAGAACTTCCCCACTTCATAACTGACATTAGGATATAGCTATTTTTATATCACAGGTTTTCTGACATGTTGTGTTTACATAAACTGGCCCGCGCCCCAGGTTCTACTTAAGCCCAGCTGCTCGGAGTCACGGGGCCATCGCGACTCTCTCCGGGACTGACGCGGGAAACTCTCGCCGGGATCTCTTCCCCTCGCCAGCCTCTTTTTTTACATTCATAGATTGTTCGCAGAACCCACTGCCGTGTTATTTTTTGAGTTGCCACAATAAATGTGGTTTTTTTCGGAAACCCTCGTACGTCTCCATCTCTTTTCGTTGTGGCCTGCGAGCCGGTCATAACAACCACAGACACGAACAGACACGAACAGACACGTACAGACACGAACAGACACGAACAGACACGAACAGACACGAACAGACACGAACAGACACGAACAGACACGAACAGACACGTACAGACACGAACAGACACGTACAGACACGAACAGACACGAACAGACACGAACAGACACGTACAGACACGTACAGACACGAACAGACACGAACAGACACGTACAGACACGAACAGACACGAACAGACACGAACAGACACGAACAGACACGAACAGACACGTACAGACACGAACAGACACGTACAGACACGAACAGACACGAACAGACACGAACAGACACGTACAGACACGAACAGACACGTACAGACACGAACAGACACGAACAGACACGTACAGACACGAACAGACACGAACAGACACGAACAGACACGAACAGACACGAACAGACCGAACAGACACGAACACGAACAGACACGACCAGACACGAACAGACACGAACAGACACGAACAGACACGAACACGAACAGACACGACCAGACACGAACAGACACGAACAGACACGTACAGACACGAACAGACACGAACAGACACGAACACGAACAGACACGACCAGACACGAACAGACACGAACAGACACAACGACACGAACAGACACGTACAGACACGTACAGACACGAACAGACACTACAGACACGTACAGACACGAACAGACACGAACAGACACGAACAGACACGAACAGACACGAACAGACACGTACAGACACGAACAGACACGTACAGACACGAACAGACACGAACAGACACGAACAGACACGTACAGACACGAACAGACACGTACAGACACGAACAGACACGAACAGACACGTACAGACACGAACAGACACGAACAGACACGAACAGACACGAACACGAACAGACACGAACAGACACGAACAGACACGAACAGACACAACAACACGAACACGAACAGACAGACCAACACGAACAGACACGAACAGACACGTACAGACACGAACAGACACTAACAGACACGAACACGAACAGACACGACCAGACACTAACAGACACGAACAGACACGAACAGACACGTACAGACACGAACAGACACGAACAGACACGAACAGACACGAACAGACACGAACAGACACGAACAGACACGTACAGACACGTACAGACACGAACAGACACGAACAGACACGTACAGACACGAACAGACACGAACAGACACGAACAGACACGAACAGACACGAACAGACACGAACAGACACGAACAGACACAACACGAACAGACACGTACAGACACGTACAGACACGAACAGACACGAACAGACACGAACAGACACGAACAGACACGAACAGACCGAACAGACACGAACAGACACGTACAGACACGTACAGACACGAACAGACACAAACAGACACGAACAACACGAACAGACACGAACACGTACAGACACGTACACACGACAGACACGAACAGACACGTACAGACACGTACAGACACGAACAGACACGACAGACACGTACAGACACGTACAGACACGTACAGACACAAACAGACACGTACAGACACGAACAGACACGAACAGACACGACCAACACGAACAGACACGTACAGACACGAACAGACACGAACAGACACGTACAGACACGAACAGACACGAACAGACACGAACAGACACGAACAGACACGAACAGACACGAACAGACACGTACAGACACGTAAGACACGAACAGACACGAACAGACACGTACAGACACGAACAGACACGAACAGACACGAACAGACACGAACAGACACGAACAGACACGAACAGACACGAACAGACACGAACAGACACGAACAGACACGTACAGACACGTACAGACACGAACAGACACGAACAGACACGAACAGACACGAACAGACACGAACAGACACGAACAGACACGTACAGACACGTACAGACACGAACAGACACGAACAGACACGAACAGACACAAACAGACACGAACAGACACGAACAGACACGAACACGTACAGACACGTACAGACACAAACAGACACGAACAACACGTACAGACACGTACAGACACGAACAGACACGTACAGACACGAACAGACACGAACACACACAGACAACACACTACAGACACGTACAGACACGAACAGACACGAACAGACACGAACAGACACAAACAGACACGAACAGACACGAACAGACACGTACAGACACGTACAGACACGAACAGACACACGAACAGACACGAACAGACACGAACAGACACGAACAGACACGAACAGACACGAACAGACACGAACAGACACGTACAGACACGTACAGACACGAACAGACACGAACAGACACACAGACACGTACAGACCGTACAGACACGTACAGACACGAACAGACACGAACAGACACGAACAGAACACAGACACGAACAGACACGTACAGACACGTACAGAAACGAACAGACACGAACAGACACGTACAGACAACAGACACAACAGACACGAACAGACACGAACAGACACAACAGACACGAACAGACACGAACAGACACGTACAGACACGTACAGACACGAACAGACACGAACAGACACGAACAGACACGAACAGACACGAACAGACACGTACAGACACGTACAGACACGAACAGACACGAACAGACACGAACAGACACAAACAGACACGAACAGACACGAACAGACACACACGTACAGACACGTACAGACACGAACAGACACGAACAGACACGTACAGACACGTACAGACACGAACAGACACGTACAGACACGAACAGACACGAACAGACACGACCAGACACGAACAGACACGTACAGACACGAACAGACACGAACAGACACGTACAGACACGAACAGACACGAACAGACACGAACAGACACGAACAGACACGAACAGACACAAACAGACACGAACAGACACGTACAGACACGTACAGACACGAACAGACACACGAACAGACACGAACACACGAACAGACACGTACAGACACGAACAGACACGAACAGACACGAACAGACACGAACAGACACGAACAGACACAAACAGACACGAACAGACACGTACAGACACGTACAGACACGAACAGACACACGAACAGACACGAACGACACGAACAGACACGAACATACACGAACAGACACGACAGACACGAACAGACACGAACAGACACGTACAGACACGTACAGACACGAACAGACACGAACAGACACACAGACACGTACAGACACGTACAGACACGTACAGACACGAACAACACGAACAGACACGAACAGACACGAACAGACACGAACAGACACGAACAGACACGTACAGTACACGTACAGACACGTACAGACACGAACAGACACGAACAGACACGAACAGACACTAACAGACACGTACAGACACTACAGACACGTACAGACACGAACAGACACGAACAGACACGTACAGACACGAACAGACACGAACAGACACGTACAGACACGTACAGACACGAACAGACACGAACAGACACGTACAGACACGAACAGACACGAACAGACACGAACAGACACGTACAGACACGAACAGACACGTACAGACCGAACAGACACGAACAGACACGAACAGACACGAACAGACACGAACAGACACGAACAGACACGAACAGACACGTACAGACACGAACAGACACGAACAGACACGTACAGACACGTACAGACACGAACAGACACGTACAGACACGAACAGACACGAACAGACACGAACAGACACGTACAGACACGTACAGACACGTACAGACACGAACAGACACTACAGACACGTACAGACACGAACAGACACGAACAGACACGAACAGACACGTACAGACACGAACAGACACGAACAGACACGTACAGACACAACACACGAACAGACACGAACAGACACGTACAGACACGAACAGACACGTACAGACACGAACAGACACGAACAGACACGTACAGACACTAACAGACACGAACAGACACGAACAGACACGTACAGACACGTACAGACACGTACAGACACGAACAGACACGAACAGACACGTACAGACACGAACAGACACGTACAGACACGTACAGACACGTACAGACACGTACAGACACGTACAGACACGTACAGACACGAACAGACACGACAGACACGTACAGACACGTACAGACACGAACAGACACGAACAGACACGAACAGACACGTACAGACACGAACACGAACAGACACGTACAGGCACGAACAGACACGAACAGACACGACCAGACACGAACAGACACTAACAGACACGAACAGACACGAACAGACACGAACAGACACGTACAGACACGAACAGACACGTACAGACACGAACAGACACGAACAGACACGAACAGACACGAACCGACACGTACAGACACGAACAGACACGAACAGACACAATTAGTGAAATAAACTGAACGTGGATTTGGATGTTTTCTTGCCGTTAGTCTGAAACAGATGTTATTGATGCAAACTATCCAAAAATCACAAAGTTGACCAGTTCAAGAAAAACATGTTATTTTTTGTGTTTTGGCTTTTGATCGGCAAATCTTGTTCTTTCCGCTGTACGTATATTATTCATAAATGATCAGTAGGTGATCAGTTTGGTCTCCTATCTGATGATCAATAAGTCAGTAGTTAGTATGTTTCAGATTTGACTGAATGTGTGGACTCTGACAAACCTTGAACTCGTACGACTCCTCGATGACGACCTCCAGCTTGGCGTGCTCGCCCAGCGTCGGCCGCCCCATCTCAGCGATCCTCCGCTCCTCTTCCTCCCTCTTCGTCAACAGCTGCTCAGCACCGTCCTGAGAGAGAGAGAGAGAGAGAGAGAGAGAGAGAGAGAGAGAGAGAGAGAGAGAGAGAGAGAGAGAGAGAGAGAGGAGAGAGAGAGAGAGAGAGAGAGAGAGAGAGAGAGAGAGGGGAGAGAGAGAGAGAGAGAGAGAGAGAGAGAGAGAGAGAGAGAGAGAGAGAGAGAGAGGAGAGAGAGAGAGAGAGAGAGAGAGACTCATTACGATGCTTCAACAAGCAGAAGAATGGAGGGCAGGAACATGTGAATATAGTAGATAATACTACTTTAAAAAATCATTGTAAAATCATTACATAGTCACGAACATTTTTATCTTTTTCAATGTCATAACATTTTATAAATATAGCACAAAAAGTCAGAAGAAGTTTGAACAGGAAAAAAAGTAAAGAAAGGTTTAAAAAAATGTAAGAAAACTATAAATAAAAGTCAAAATAATTATAAAAAACTAAAAAGTCCTAAAAAGTTTTCCCAATGCCGTAAAATGTCGTTGAAAGATCCACTCATAAAAAGTGTGAAAGAAGTCAGAGTTTTATAGAACATGTAAAGAAAGCAGCTGCAGTGGTAAATACTATTTAAAAAGGCAAAAACAGTCAACTATAAAATATCATTACATTGATGTAAGAAATCAAAAAATGTAAAAAATGATCATAAAAGGCATAAAAAGTCAAATTACAATGTCGTAAATAAAGCCAAAAAATATGTATTGTCTTAAAATGTCTCTAAAAACTCATAAAAACTCAATATATTGTTATTGATATCATAAAAGCACAATAAAGTAGTTTGTGGTGGACGTACTGTGATGTTAATGATCGCCGTCGGAACAGGATGATCGCGGCCCTGAACCTTCCTGTACACGTCTGTACCTGAGCAGGTACACAGGTAAACAGGTAAACAGGTAAACAGGTAAACAGTAAACAGGTACACAGGTAACAGGTAAACAGGTAAAGGTACACAGGTAAACAGGTAAACAGGTAAACAGGTTAACAGTACACAGGTAAACAGGTAAACAGGTAAACAGGTTAACAGGTACAGGTTAACAGGTAAACAGGTACACAGGTAAACAGGTAAACAGGAAGTGAGAGATGGAGATATGAGGTTAACCAGGTCTTCAAAAGCTTCGTTAATCGACGTGTTATCACTTTAGGAGTACAACACATCTGGAAGCTAACGTAACAGTGTTTCTGCTCAAAAGCTCATTTACACAGTTTCTAACTCAGATTAACAGCAAATGATGATGAATAAATGAGTTCTCAAAGTGCTCGGGTTCACACACCTGTTTTGACGAATCCACCTTAAAGGTTAGAAAATAAAACAAGAAGTCAGAATTCATTCAGATTGTTCAGCTTTTAAATATTCAACATCCAGAAAAGATGAGTTGTACAGAGTATTAGGGCCAGGCAGAAGGGAACAAGGGTCAACAACAAACCATTTGCCATTCAAAAGGAAATACACAAAGTCAAAACAAGTTTAAAAAAAAATGCTACATTTCTAAAATAACGTTGAAAGGTTTAGGATGAATTGAACAATTTAAATTACTTTGAAATGTTGAGAATAAAGTTACATTCTGTGGCCGTTTCAAATGAAAAGGTGAAAATAAATCAAACATTTCCTTATCTTGCCTTGGTTCTTGAAATGCTAAATAGAAAAATACTAATTTTTTCCCCTCATGCCTGAACCTCATAGTCTGGAATGAATGAGTGAATGAGTGAATGAATGATGAGTGAATGAGTGAGTGAGTGAGTAAATGAGTGAATGATTGAATCAATGAATGCATGAATGAGTGTGTGAATGAATGAATGAGTGAATGAGTGTGTGAATGAGTGAGTGAATGAGTGAGTGAATGATCGAATGAATGAGATTGAGTGAGTGAGTGAGTGAATGAGTGAGTGAGTGAATGAATGAGTGAATGAGTGATGAATGAGTGTGTGAATGAGTGAGTGAATGAGTGAGTGAATGAATGAATGAGTGAGTGAGTGAATGAATGAATGAGTGAGTGAGTGAGTGAATGAATGAGTGAGTGAGTGAGTGAGTGAATGAGTGAGTGAGTGAATGAATGAGTGAATGATTGAATCAATGAATGAGTGAATCAGTGTGTGAATGAGTGAGTGAGTGATTGAATGAAGGAATGAATGAGTGAGTGAATGAGTGAGTGAGTGAGTGAGTGAATGAATGAGTGAATGAGTGAGTGAGTGAGTGAGTGAATGAAATGAGTGAGTGAGTGAATGAATGAATGATCGAATGAATGAATGAGTGAGTGAGTGAGTGAGTGAATGATTGAATCAATGAATGAGTGTGTGAATGAATGATGAGTGAATGAGTGTGTGAATGAGTGAGTGAGTGAGTGAGTGAATGAATGAGTGAGTGAGTGAGTGAATGAATGAATGAATGAGTGAATGAATGAGTGGAATGAGTGAGTGAATGAATGAATGAATGAGTGAGTGAATGAATGATCGAATGAATGAATGAGTGAGTGAGTGAGTGAATGAAGGAATGAGTGAATGAGTGAATGAATGAATGAATGAATGAGTGAATGAATGATCGAATGAAATGAATGAATGAATAATGAATGAGTGAATGAATGATCGAATGAATGAATGAATGAGTGAATGAGTGAATGAGTGTGTGAGTGAGTGAATGAATGAATGAATGAATGAGTGAGTGAGTGAGTGAGTGTGTGAGTGAATGAATGAATGAGTGAATGAATGATCGAAAGAATGAATGAATGAGTGAGTGAGGGAATGAAATGAATGAATGAATGAGTGAATGAGTGAGTGAGTGAATGAGTGAATGAATGATCGAATGAGTGAATGAGTGAGTGAATGAATGAGTGAGTGAGGGAATGAGGGAATGAATGATCGAATGAGTGAAGAATGATCTAATGAATGAATGAATGAGTGAATTAATACATGAGTGAGTGAGTGAATGAATGAGTGAGTGAATGAGTGTGAGTGAATGATGAGTGAATGAGTGAGTGAATGAATGAATGAGTGAATGAGTGAGTGAGTGAATGAGTGAGTGAATGAATGAATGAGTGAGTGAATGAATGAATGAGTGAATGAATACATGAGTGAATGAGTGAGTGAATGAATGAATGATCGAATGAGTGAGTGAATGAATGAGTGAGTGAATGAATGAATACATGAGTGAGTGAGTGAGTGAGTGAGTGAATGAATGAATGAGTGAATGAGTGAGTGAATGAATGAATGAGTGAGTGAATGAATGAATGAGTGAATGAATACATGAGTGAATGAGTGAGTGAATGAATGAATGATCGAATGAGTGAGTGAATGAATGAATGAGTGAGTGAATGAATGAATGAGTGAATGAGTGAGTGAATGAATGAGTGAGTGAATGAATGAATGAGTGAATGAATACATGAGTGAATGAATGAGTGAGTGAATGAATGAATACGTGAGTGAGTGAGTGAGTGAGTGAATGAGTGAGTGAATGAATGAGTGAGTGAATGAATGAGTGAGTGAATGAGTGAATGAATACATGAGTGAGTGAGTGAGTGAGTGAATGAGTGAGTGAGTGAATGAATGAATGATCGAATGAGTGAATGAATGAATGAGTGAATGAATACATGAGTGAGTGAGTGAGTGAGTGAATGAGTGAATGATCGAATGAGTGAATGATCGAATGAGTGAATGAATGAGGTGATGAATGAGTGAGTGAATGAATGAATGAGTGAGTGAATGAATGAATGAGTGAATGAATACATGAGTGAGTGAGTGAGTGAGTGAATGAGTGAGTGAATGAATGAATGAGTGAATGAATGAGTGAATGAATGAATGAGTGAATGAATACATGAGTGAGTGAGTGAGTGAATGAGTGAGTGAATGAATGAATGATCGAATGAGTGAATGAATGAATGAGTGAATGAATACATGAGTGAGTGAGTGAGTGAATGAGTGAATGATCGAATGAGTGAATGATCGAATGAGTGAATGAATGAGTGAGTGAATGAATGAGTGAGTGAATGAATGAATGAGTGAGTGAATGAATGAATGAGTGAATGAATACATGAGTGAGTGAGTGAGTGAGTGAATGAGTGAGTGAATGAATGAATGAGTGAATGAATGATCGAATGAGTGAATGAATGATCGAATGAGTGAATGAATGAGTGAGTGAATTAATGAATGAGTGAATTAATGAATGAGTGAATTAATTCATGAATGAGTGAGTGAATGAATGAATGAGTGAGTGAATGAGTGAGTGAATGAATGAGTGAGTGAATGAATGAGTGAATGAATGAGTGAGTGAATGAATGAGTGAATGAGTGAGTGAATGAATGAGTGAGTGAATGAATGAGTGAATGAATGAGTGAGTGAATGAATGAGTGAATGAGTGAGTGAATGAATGAATGAGTGAGTGAATGAATGAGTGAGTGAATGAATGAGTGAATGAATGAGTGAGTGTGAATGAATGAGTGAATGAATTACAGATAGCAGGAGAGAGAAAGTAAAGGCTTTGAGCAGCTCACCGACTTCCTGAAGCAACACGGCTGAAGAGGAAACAGACGGAGAGATTAGCAGAGAAATATTGTCCAATATCTTTCCAGAAATCAAGTCTTTGTTGCTGGGGATAACGCTCGTACCAAACATCTAGATTTTGGGTGAACTGTCCCTTTAATGTTAAAGTTATGAGTCCTATGATGTTTGGTGTTAGGGTTCAATTCAGTGAAACATCAACCAGAACTCAGTGAAATGAGAACATAAAGACAGGGACAAAAACTGGTATTTTCTGGGTTCTCTTTGGGTTTGTCTCTTTTCTAGGTTTGGACAAAGTTGGACGAATATAAAACGGATTCATAATCAACTGTGTTTGCAGTTTGAGTTTTCTTTCAGCTGTTTTACAGTCATGTCTTGTATCATGGTGTTCGACAGGGAAAATGCTTATTGTTCCGCTGCGATACCGGTAATGGCCACTGGGAAACATTGAAAATTGCGGTATCCAGTTTTCAGAATCAAAATGTCTCTATAACTGACGATAATGCATTACGGTGTGCCTTGTGTTAGACCTTTAAACTCTAACGAACCAATGAAATCACCAGAAGTAGTAATCTAGGAGTTCGCTAACGTTTGAGGAAATTATCCCAACGCTCTGTCAGACGTTTGATTTACGTTAATGCTCTGTGTGACCAGATCCTAGGACTTGTTGCTGAGGTAAACAGATGATGAAATGGTCCAAGACAATGGTCAAAGTTAATTCACTTGTGATTTGTTTGAGAACATTTTCTAAATTGTAATGTTCAATGTTGCCCAGTGGCCACTCCCGGTATCGCAGCGGAACAAAAAGTATTTTCCCTGTCGAACACCATGATAAAAGACATGACTGTAAAACAGCTGAATGAAAACTCCAACTGCAAACACGGTCAATTATAAATCCGTTTTATTTTCGTCCAACTTCGTCCAAACCTAGAAAAGCAACAAACCCAAAGAAAACCCAGAAAAGGATTGGACCCGTTTTTTGGGGGAAAAACAGGTCCAATATCAACTTTATTGACTCTGGGACAAACGATTGGGTCAAAATCTGTGTTGACGTTCACTTCTCTCTTTATAGCCTCTGACCAATAGGAGGTCAGCTGAGCGTTATGAAGAGGAGGCGACAGAGCGACAGTAAACAGGAAGTGAGACAGGTGCTCAGAGGAGGTGAGACAGATGCTCAGAGGAAGTGAGACAGATGCTCACAGGAAGTGAGACAGGTACTCAGAGGAGGAGAGACAGGTGCTCACAGGAAGTGAGACAGGTACTCAGAGGAGGAGAGACAGGTGCTCACAGGAGGTGAGACAGGTGCTCAGAGGAGGAGAGACAGGTACTCACAGGAAGTGAGACAGATGCTCACAGGAGGTGAGACAGGTACTCACAGGAGGAGAGACAGGTGCTCACAGGAAGTGAGACAGATGCTCACAGGAGGTGAGACAGGTACTCACAGGAGGAGAGACAGGTGCTCACAGGAAGTGGACAGATGCTCACAGGAGGTGAGACAGGTACTCACAGGAGGAGAGACAGATGCTCACAGGAGGAGAGACAGGTGCTCAGAGGAGGAGAGACAGGTGCTCACAGGAGGAGAGACAGGTGCTCACAGGAGGAGAGACAGGTGCTCACAGGAAGTGAGACAGGTACTCAGAGGAGGAGAGACAGGTGCTCACAGGAGGAGAGACAGGTGCTCACAGGAGGTGAGACAGGTGCTCAGAGGAGGTGAGACAGGTGCTCAGGTGGACACACACCTGTCCTCTGGTTCCAGCGCGGCTCCTGCAGCTCTAAGTGGAACCTGGCCTGCTTATCGTACTCCTCACGGTCGATTATTCTAACAGATATCATCTTCCTGTGGGTGGGGGGGGGGGGGGGGGGTCAGAGGTCATGCATCAGTAACACACAGTTAAACACACTCATACAGGATGGTCGGTATGGGGTCTCCTGCCGGGCTGCGGGCTGAGAGTCACAATGACAGAAAGGAGTCCTCTTTAAAGTGTTCTGCCTCGTAGAAGGCAATAAAAACTCATTTGATATTTTAAACTATATTTATTCTAAAGTATCAAAATGTGTTTTTCTTTCCTTTTTCCTTTATTTCCTTGATGTAATGTTTTGTTGCCCCTGGACTTGTGCATGCAGAATGATGTTCTCCAGAAGCAGAAAGGGGGTTATTTTATTTCATTGCTTTGTGTTTTTGTTTTAAATCCTGTGGTTCAAATGTTTTATCTTTGTTGGTGTGATTTAGTCAGGGGTGGGTTAGGGTCTGTCTATAGGGCGACTGATGGAGGGGTGGGTTCGTGTCTGCCTATAGGGCGACTGATGGAGGGGTGGATTCGTGTCTGCCTATAGGGCGACAGATGGAGGGGTGGGTTCGTGTCTGCCTATAGGGCGACAGATGGAGGGGTGGGTTCGTGTCTGCCTATAGGGCGACTGATGGAGGGTGGGTTCGTGTCTGCCTATAGGGCGACAGATGGAGGGGTGGGTTCGTGTCTGCCTATAGGGCGACAGATGGAGGGGTGGGTTCGTGTCTGCCTATAGGGCGACAGATGGAGGGGTGGATTCGTGTCTGCCTATAGGGCCTACTGATGGAGGGGTGGGTTTAGGGTCTGCCTATAGGGCCGACAGATGGAGGGGTGGGTTTGTGTCTGCCTATAGGGCCTACTGATGGAGGGGTGGGTTAGGGTCTGCCTATAGGGCCTACTGATGGAGGGGTGGGTTAGGGTCTGCCTATAGGGCCTACTGATGGAGGGGTGGGTTGTGTCTGCCTATAGGGCCTACTGATGGAGGGGGGGTTAGGGTCTGCCTATAGGGCGACTGATGGAGGGGTGGGTTAGGGTCTGCCTATAGGGCGACTGATGGAGGGGTGGATTAGGGTCCTATAGGGCCTACTGATGGAGGGGTGGGTTAGGGTCTGCCTATAGGGCCTACTGATGGAGGGGTGGATTAGGGTCTGCCTATAGGGCCTACTGATGGAGGGTGGGTTAGGGTCTGCCTATAGGGCCTACTGATGGAGGGGTGGATTCGTGTCTGCCTATAGGGCGACAGATGGAGGGGTGGGTTAGGGTCTGCCTATAGGCCTACTGATGGAGGGGTGGTTTCGTGTCCGTCTATAGGGCCGACTGATGGAGGGGTGGGTTCGTGTCTGTCTATAGGGCCGACTGATGGAGGGGTGGGTTCGTGTCTGTCTATAGGGCCGACTGATGGAGGGGGGTTCGTGTCTGTCTATAGGGCGACTGATGGAGGGTGGGTTCGTGTCTGCCTATAGGGCCGACTGATGGAGGGTGGGTTCGTGTCTGTCTATAGGGCGACTGATGGAGGGGTGGGTTCGTGTCTGCCTATAGGGCGACAGATGGAGGGGTGGGTTAGGGTCTGCCTATAGGGCGACTGATGGAGGGGTGGGTTCGTGTCTGTCTATAGGGCGACTGATGGAGGGGTGGGTTAGGGTCTGCCTATAGGGCGACTGATGGAGGGGTGGATTCGTGTCTGTCTATAGGGCGACTGATGGAGGGGTGGATTCGTGTCTGCCTATAGGGCGACAGATGGAGGGGGGGTTAGGGTCTGCCTATAGGCCTACTGATGGAGGGGTGGATTCGTGTCTGCCTATAGGCGACAGTGGAGGGGTGGGTTAGGGTCTCCTATAGGCCTACTGATGGAGGGGTGGATTCGTGTCTGCCTATAGGGCGACAGATGGAGGGGTGGGTTAGGGTCTGCCTATAGGCCTACTGAGGGGGGGTGATCGTGTCTGCCTATAGGGCGACTGATGGAGGGGTGGATTGGTGTCTGTCTATAGGGCCGACTGATGGAGGGTGGGTTCGTGTCTGTCTATAGTCTGTCTATAGGGCGACTGATGGAGGGGTGGGTTCGTGTCTGTCTATAGGGCGACTGATGGAGGGGTGGGTTCGTGTCTGTCTATAGGGCCGACTGATGGAGGGGTGGGTTCGTGTCTGTCTATAGTCTGTCTATAGTGCCGACTGATGGAGGGGTGGATTCGTGTCTGTCTATAGGGCCGACTGATGGAGGGGTGGGTTCGTGTCTGTCTATAGGGCGACTGATGGAGGGTGGGTTCGTGTCTGTCTATAGGGCGACTGATGGAGGGGTGGATTCGTGTCTGCCTATAGGGCGACTGATGGAGGTGGATTGGGTCTGTCTATAGGGCCGACTGATGGAGGGGTGGGTTCGTGTCTCTGTCTATAGTCTGTCTATAGGGCGACTGATGGAGGGGTGGGTTCGTGTCCGTCTATAGGGGCCGACTGATGGAGGGGTGGGTTCGTGTCTGTCTATAGGGCGACTGATGGAGGGGTGGGTTCGTGTCTGTCTATAGGGCCGACTGATGGAGGGTGGGTTCGTGTCTGTCTATAGTCTGTCTATGTGCCGACTGATGGAGGGGTGGATTCGTGTCTGTCTATAGGGCCGACTGATGGAGGGGTGGGTCGTGTCTGTCTATAGGGCGACTGATGGAGGGGTGGGTTCGTGTCTGTCTATAGGGCGACTGATGGAGGGGTGGATTCGTGTCTGCTATAGGGCGACTGATGGAGGGGTGGATTGGTGTCTGTCTATAGGCCGACTGATGGAGGGGTGGAAACAAAACAATTAAAAACTATGTTCTCTCTTACACCTCGTAGACTTCCCTCTTGTCTGACTAGAAAATCAATTTTGACATTTTTTAAATATTTGGGGAGAAAAGTCAAAATATTTGAGAAAAAGGTTTTGGGATATTTTGAGAGGTTTGGAAAAAAATATGTTTGGAATTGTTTACGAGAGAAAGGTGCAAACATCAACATAGGAACAAATACATTACAAGAAAAAAGTCTGAATATTTTCTAATCTTTTTATTGTTTTAGGAGAAAAGTCAGAATATTTTGAGGGAAATAGTTTGTATGAGATAAAAGTTTAACCATTTAAGGATATTAAGAAACAAAGGGGGGAAAAGTCTGAATATGATGACTCTGACACTGTAGGCTGTTAAGGGGGAAAACTGCGCCCTCTGCTGGCGAGATATGGAACTGAAGAAGAGGAGGGTCTGTCGTTGTGACTCGGCTCAAGTCAGACTGATGGTCTCTGTGAGGCGTTCAGGTGCTGCGTTCAGGTGCGTTCAGGTGCGTTCAGGGGTTAAAGGTCATTAGTTGGGGGGGTTACACGAAGGCGACGCCCCCCACCTTTCCGCTCACTCATCTCCAGAAGCTGAGGCTCGCTCATCTGCAGGAAGAAAATCTTGCTTTTCTCATACTCTTCATCGTCTATTATATTGATGCGGATAGTTTTACTGCAACAGAAAACACAGGAGGAAGAGGAAGAGGAAGAGGAAGAGGAAGAGGAAGAGGATGAGCGATGAAGAATAATCCAGAATAATCCAGATGGAGGAATGACAGAATACTTTGAGCAGATTAGAACAAGGTTTAAAACACAGGGAATTTTCAGAGAAACCTGTTTGAGAAAACTTTAAATATAATGAGAAACTGAGCGTTGAGGCGTTAACCTGTTAACCTGTTAAGGCGTAATGAACTGAGCGTTGAGGCGTTGAGGCGTAATGAACTGAGCGTTGAGGCATGAAGGCGTAATGAACTGAGCGTTGAGGCATGAAGGCGTAATGAACTGAGCGTTGAGGCATGAAGCGTAATGAACTGAGCGTTGAGGCATGAAGGCGTTGAGGCGTGAGGCATGAGGCGTTGAGGCGTTGAGGCATGAAGGCGTTGAGGCGTTGAGGCATGAAGGCGTAATGAACTGAGCGTTGAGGCGTTGAGGCGTAATGAACTGAGCGTTGAGGCATGAAGGCGTTGAGGCGTTGAGGCATGAAGGCGTTGAGGCGTTGAGGCATGAAGGCGTTGAGGCGTTGAGGCATGAAGGCGTTGAGGCGTTGAGGCATGAAGGCGTAATGAACTGAGCGTTGAGGCGTTGAGGTGTAATGAACTGAGCGTTGAGGCATGAAGGCGTTGAGGCGTTGAGGCATGAAGGCGTTGAGGCGTTGAGCATGAAGGCGTTGAGGCGTTGAGGCATGAAGGCGTAAGAACTGAGCGTTGAGGCGTAATGAACTGAGCGTTGAGGCATGAAGGCGTTGAGGCGTTGAGGCATGAAGGCGTTGAGGCGTTGAGGCATGAAGGCGTTGAGGCGTTGAGGCATGAAGGCGTTGAGGCGTTGAGGCATGAAGGCGTAATGAACTGAGCGTTGAGGCGTTGAGGCGTAATGAACTGAGCGTTGAGGCATGAAGGCGTAATGAACTGAGCGTTGAGGCGTTGAGGCGTAATGAACTGAGCGTTGAGGCATGAAGGCGTTGAGGCGTTGAGGCATGAAGGCGTAATGAACTGAGTGTTGAGGCATGAAGGCGTTGAGGCGTTGAGTGTTGAGGCATGAAGGCGTAATGACTGAGCGTTGAGGCATGAAGGCGTTGAGGCATGAAGGCGTAATGAACTGAGCGTTGAGGCATGAAGGCGTTGAGGCGTTGAGGTGTTGAGCATGAAGGCGTAATGAACTGAGCGCTCGCTGTCAGACGCAGAATGAGGGTCGTGGTTCTGTTGTTGATGTCTCAGGTTTCTACAGAGGATATCTCTCTGTAGCGCTCCATACATCACTGCTGCCATGACAAGCTGTTTTCTGCATGTTTTAGTGTAAAGTGTGTAAAGTGTGTGTGAATGAGTGTGTAAAGTGTGTGTGAATGAGTGTGTAAAGTGTGTGTGAATGAGTGAGTGTGTAAAGTGTGAATGAGTGAGTGTGTAAAGTGTGTGTAAAGTGTGTGTGAATGAGTGAGTGTGTAAAGTGTGTGTAAAGTGTGTGTAAAGTGTGTGTAAAGTGTGTGTGAACAAATAGCCAACATTGAGCAGTGCCTTTGAAAGACTGTTCTGTATTTTTCAAGAAGCTCATTTAATATTCTGCCTCCGAGTGTTGCAGGCTGTCACCGTCTGTGTGTGTGTGTGTGTGTGTGTGTGTGTGTGTGTGTGTGTGTGTGTGTGTGTGTGTGTGGTGTGTGTGTGTGTGTATGTGTGTGTGTGTGTGTGTGTGGTGTGTGTGTGTGTGTGTGTGTGTGTGTGTGTGTGTGTGTGTGTGTGTGAGGTCAGACTCTCAGCTTCATGACACAGGATCATTTTAATACTTTAACAAAAACAGCTCAGAGGAAAACAGAAAGAGTGGTGATGAACTGAAGTTGAGAGCGTCCAGTTCCTCTCTCTGTGCTCTATAGGTGATAGAGCATGTTCCTCTCTCTGTGCTCTATAGGTGATAGAGCATGTTCCTCTCTCTGTGGTCTATAGGTGATAGAGCATGTTCCTCTCTCTGTGGTCTATAGGTGATAGAGCATGTTCCTCTCTCTATAGTCTATAGGTGATAGTGCATGTTCCTCTCTCTATAGTCTATAGGTGATAGTGCATGTTCCTCTCTCTATAGTCTATAGGTGATAAGTCCATGTTCCTCTCTCTGGGCTCTATAGGTGATAGAGCATGTTCCCTCTCTGTGGTCTATAGGTGATAGAGCATGTCCCTCTCTCTATAAGTCTATAGGTGTAGTGCATGTTCCTCTCTCTATAGTCTATAGGTGATAGAGCATGTTCCTCTCTCTATAGTCTATAGGTGATAGAGCATGTTCCTCTCTTGTGGTCTATAGGTGATAGAGCATGTTCCTCTCTTATAGTCTATAGGTGATAGTGCATGTTCCTCTCTCTATAGTCTATAGGTGATAGAGCATGTTCCTATCTCTATAGTCTATAGGTGATAGAGCATGTTCCCTCTCTATAGTCTATAGGTGATAGTGCATGTTCCTCTCTCTATAGTCTATAGGTGATAGAGCATGTTCCTCTTCTATAGTCTATAGGTGATAGAGCATGTTCCTCTCTCTATAGTCTATAGGTGATAGAGCATGTTCCTCTCTCTATAGTCTATGTGATAGTGCATGTTCGTCTCTCTATAGTCTATAGGTGATAGTGCATGTCCTCTCTCTATATTCTATAGGTGTAGAGCATGTCCCTCTCTCTATAGTCTATAGGTGATAGAGCATGTCCCTCTCTCTATAGTCTATAGGTGATAGAGCATGTTCCTCTCTCTATAGTCTATAGGTGATAGTGCATGTTCCTCTCTCTGTGCTCTATAGGTGATAGAGCATGTTCCTCTCTCTATAGTCTATAGGTGATAGAGCATGTTCCTCTCTCTGTGGTCTATAGGTGATAGAGCATGTTCCTCTCTCTATAGTCTATAGGTGATAGTGCATGTTCCTCTCTCTATAGTCTATAGGTGATAGTGCATGTTCCTCTCTCTATAGTCTATAGGTGATAGAGCATGTTCCTCTCTCTATAGTCTATAGGTGATAGAGCATGTTCCTCTCTCTGTGGTCTATAGGTGATAGAGCATGTTCCTCTCTCTATAGTCTATAGGTGATAGTGCATGTTCCTCTCTCTGTGGTCTATAGGTGATAGAGCATGTTCCTCTCTCTCTGTAGTCTATAGGTGATAGAGCATGTCCTCTCTCTCTGTAGTCTATAGGTGATAGAGCATGTTCCTCTCTCTATAGTCTATAGGTGATAGTGCATGTTCCTCTCTCTGTGCTCTATAGGTGATAGAGCATGTTCCTCTCTCTATAGTCTATAGGTGATAGTGCATGTTCCTCTCTCTATAGTCTATAGGTGATAGTGCATGTTCCTCTCTCTGTGCTCTATAGGTGATAGAGCATGTTCCTCTCTCTGTGGTCTATAGGTGATAGAGCATGTTCCTCTCTCTGTGGTCTATAGGTGATAGAGCATGTTCCTCTCTCTGTGGTCTATAGGTGATAGAGCATGTTCCTCTCTCTGTGGTCTATAGGTGATAGAGCATGTTCTCTCTCTGTGGTCTATAGGTGATAGAGCATGTTCCTCTCTCTGTGCTCTATAGGTGATAGAGCATGTTCCTCTCTCTGTGCTCTATAGGTGATAGAGCATGTTCCTCTCTCTGTGCTCTATAGGTGATAGAGCATGTTCCTCTCTCTGTGGTCTATAGGTGATAGTGCATGTTCCTCTCTCTATAGTCTATAGGTGATAGTGCATGTTCTCTCTCTGTGCTCTATAGGTGATAGAGCATGTTCCTCTCTCTGTGCTCTATGGTGATAGAGCATGTTCCTCTCTCTGTGCTCTATAGGTGTTAGTGCATGTCAATGGTCTGCAGAGGCTCAAATCCTGAGTTCCCTCTGCGTTCTCTCCATGCTCTGTCATCTTATGTCTGTGTTTAGTAACTTTCACCAAACACAGTTCATTTCCCGGATACATCAAATACTCTGACAGGTAAATACTGCTTGTACTGCAGTACCTGACAGGTGGTACTTGTAGTACTGCAGTACTCTGACAGTTGTGTACTTGTAGTACTGCAGTACTCTGACAGGTGTGTACTTGTAGTACTGCAGTACTCTGACAGTTGTGTACTTGTAGTGCAGTACAGACTGTGAGTACAGGGAGGATCTGTCTGAGACACCGAGCAGGATCTCTGCAGGACACTCTGCCCGAATAAGGAAGAGAGAGACGCTGCTGTTTATCTGCAGCTGGACCACACACACACACACACACACACACACACCACACACACACACACACACACACACACACACACACACACACACACACACACACACACACACACACACACACACACACACACACACACACACACACACACACACACACACACACCACACACACACACCACACACACACACACACACACACACACACCACACACACACACACACACACACACACACACACACACACACACACACACACACACACACACACACACACACACACACACACACACACACACACACACACACACCACACACACACACACACGTCTGCAGCAGGTCAATAAACATCCAGACAGTTTATAGACACGTATAACGACACTCTGGGACATCACTTCTCCTCCAGAAGTCCCGCCCCTTGGCCTATCACGTACAATGTGTTGGAGCGCTGGCCAATAGGAGTGTTCCGTAGTGATGTCACAGGGAATTGAGCCTTTTTGCAGACCACACTCAAACCTATAGAACACACTACAGGAGAGGGAACACCATGACAAGAAGAATAGGGACTCTTTCAACTATATATGATTCTACATAATGAGTACTCTTACTACGGAGTACTTGTACCCTTTGGTATTTCTTCTTTAATTGAAGTAAAGTACTTCTTCCCTCTGGTGACTTGTCTCTTGTCTCTGGCTTCAACACCAAACACCTGAGTGAGGAAGGTGTTCTTCTAAGATAAGATAAGATGGAACTTCATGTATCCCCGTGGGGACATTCAGGCGCTGATAGCAGCAACAGGTCAGAGTTAAAAACAGGATTCACTAACCCTAACCCTAAAGTGATGAAGTCACTTTTGAAACAAGATATCACAGTAGAACGTTGAGCATTTGAATGAACATCCAGCCTCCTGAATACCACGAGGTTCCCATCATTGATAATGTCTCTCAGAGGAATCAGAGCTCTGAATCTGGATCTGAGGCTCTATATAAGGCTGTGAGCAGCGTCTCATGAATACACTGAGCAGAAGAGAGCGTGCCCCTTTTCCATCTCACAGCCAGAGCGCCTGGTTATGCTCTGGAAACACATCTGTTGTCACGTCGTCCCGCTGCCCTCAGACGTGGAAACAGCCTCCGCTATGTGAGAGACCTGAGAGAGCTAACACACCTCATGACATCACTTCCTGTCCCCTGGAGGTCAATGGTTCTCTGGATGGGTTTTTGGTTGTCAGCCTGAAATAAGGCTGAAGAGACTTCAACGTTGCTGAAGTGTAATTATCATGTGTTGGAAATAAAGAGTTCAAAGAGTTTAAAGAAAGTGTTGGGTGTCAATAATTGAGATTCAGATTTGAAGATACACGCCCACAGATAACGACATGAAAAAAGATATTTGCAAAGTGACTGTGTGTAACATTAGACACTGGGTTGTAATTTAAAAAACGTCAGTGCAGTGTATATATCAAATATAACGTAAATATAAAACTTATCGTCAGAACTGAACATAATTTGATTTACATTTCTTATATACTTGACACAATACTGTATAAACTATGCAATTATTGAACTGTGTAATTATTCCTGCACTTAATATCTTTATTAATACTTGGATGTATTGGAATATACACATTTTACCTTTAAACTAACCCTAACCCCAATCCTAACCGGAAAGTTCGAATATTTATATAAATATTGTAATTCAATTTCTTTCAATTATATAATTGTATTGCACCTTTAACTTCTATTTTTGATATAATCTAACAGTTGAAATACAAATATATTTGCAGTTATCTTTTTCAATTTTATTATTATTTTTATTGTATTTTAAAATAAAGCGTAAGTTACAAAACCCGATCTCCCCACGGATCAAATATTCTGACCCTGATTTGTTGTTATTTATGAAATAACGGACATTCCAGCTTCTGGTTTTGCCATAAAGACTCTATTACCCAGAATGCCTTGCAGAAAAGTCATTCTCTTGTATCCTTGTATCATCACACGGCACTTCATATTCTATAAAAAGAGTGTACTCACAAGATCTCATCGTTGTCGAACTCCAGGACTCCGTGGGTATCTTCGAAGTCTTCGCCGCCACCCTTCGCCGTTCCCTCCGTGGTTTTATAAGGCACCATCACGACGCCGCGAGCCCCCGACGTCCGGATCACCTTCACCTTCACATACAGACAATTATTTATTAGGATTAGTGATGGGAATTACGGCTCTTTGGAGGGACCCGGATCTTATGGCTCCGTTCCTTTCCGAGAGCCGTTCAAAGAGCCGTTCAAAAGAGCCGTTTCAAAAGAGCCGTTCAAAAGAGCCGTTCAAAAGAGCTGTTCTTTTTTGATCATTTGTTGATTTTGGCTTTACAAATGTTGCACTCCGCTTTACCATTGCCTATGTTTTTGTTGAAGTGCATCCAAATGCTGCTGCGTTTTCATGTTTGGCTACATGTCGTCTACCTGTACCACTTGTTATGACTTCTCTCTCTCATGTGTATTCCGTTAAGGGTAACCCTAACCCTAACCCTAGCCCCTACTCTGCCTCTGATTGGCTAAGCCTAACCAACAACATCTCACTCCTCGTGCCTAAACCTAACCAATCAGAGGCACTCCTGCCTAAACCTAACCAATCAGAGGCACTCTGCCTAAACCTAACCAATTAGAGGCACTCCTGCCTAAACCTAACCAATCAGGGGCACTCCTGCCTAAACCTAACCAATCAGAGGCACTCCTGCCTAAACCTAACCAATCAGAGGAACTCCTGCCTAAACCTAAACCAATCAGGGGCACTCCTGCCTAAACCTAACCAATCAGAGGCACTCCTGCCTAAACCTAACCAATCAGAGGCACTCCTGCCTAACCTAACCAATCAGAGTAGGGGTGGGTCTTCATGGAATAATCTTGGGGAACAAAATCAAGCTTTTCCCTGTTCACGTAAAGGCGAGGGATTCATGGCAGGCAGTGAACCAACGATAAAAAGAACGGCTCTCATCAAGTTTGACTCGGTCCCTTCGTTCGTTCAAAAGAATCGGATCGTTCGCGAACGTGACATCATTAATTAGGATAAACCCCTGAGATGCACCATCTCGTTTTCAAGGCGCTCCCGACAAAAGCAACGTCTTACGGACATACATGAACAAAATAACAGAAAGCTGTTCAGTAAAATTCATGAAGTAATTCATTCAATCTGATAGACAGTTTCCAATAGATCAATCAATAACAAGAGCAGCTGAAGTAAGATGATAATGCTGAAACATACCCAATGATGACAGGGATCTAATAGCAGCAGGTCAAGTATTGAAAGTCAGCCTGAAGCATCCTCTGTGCTCCAGTCGATCACAGAGCTACAGATCAGATCACGCTGAAGGCTCTTTGAGCAGCTCTCACTGATCCTGCTGGGATGTTACATGTTGTTGTTTGTTTCTCATGTATTGTGTGTTGATATTTGTCTGTTGATGTTACATGTGGAGCTGCTGGGATGTTACACGTGGAGCTGCTGTGATGTTACACATGGAGCTGCTGTGATGTTACACATGGAGCTGCTGGGATGTTACACGTGGAGCTGCTGTGATGTTACACATGGAGCTGCTGTGATGTTACACATGGAGCTGCTGGATGTTACACATGGAGCTGCTGTGATGTTACACACGGAGCTGCTGGGATGTTACACACGGAGCTGCTGTGATGTTACACACGGAGCTGCTGTGATGTTACACACGGAGCTGCTGTGATGTTACACATGGAGCTGCTGGGATGTTACACATGGAGCTGCTGGGATGTTACACGTGGAGCTGCTGTGATGTTACACATGGAGCTGCTGTGATGTTACACATGGAGCTGCTGGGATGTTACACGTGGAGCTGCTGTGATGTTACACATGGAGCTGCTGTGATGTTACACATGGAGCTGCTGGGATGTTACACATGGAGCTGCTGTGATGTTACACACGGAGCTGCTGGGATGTTACACACGGAGCTGCTGTGATGTTACACACGGAGCTGCTGTGATGTTACACACGGAGCTGCTGTGATGTTACACACGGAGCTGCTGTGATGTTACACACGGAGCTGCTGTGATGTTACACATGGAGCTGCTGGGATGTTACACATGGAGCTGCTGGGATGTTACACACGGAGCTGCTGGGATGTTACACACGGAGCTGCTGGGATGTTACACATGGAGCTGCTGTGATGCAAGGAGCATCTCAGACTGGATCTGACCATTAAAGTGTTATCGTATCGTATATCGTATTCCAGTCTGTTGAGGCTTTAAAACATGAACGCTCTTCTGCCAATAGATTTGTTTGCAGAGATTTGTACTTACTTCCATCATGCCGACGTTCTCGCTGATGGTCACCTGCGGCTCCTCGAAGGTAAAGATGCCGGCGTGGTCGTCATCAAATATCGTGACGGTGGCCGAGCACGGCAAACCTAACCCGGCGAGGGCGTCCACGTGGTGTTCTGGCCCTCGTTGCCCTGTGATATCACCCTCACATTGCTGAGGTGAACCAAGAAGTGTTCGTCTTCCTCAAAGATGTCATCGTCGATTATCTCGATGCGGATCTCCTTCTCCGCCTCCCCGGGTTTGAACACGATAGTCCCTTCGGTGAATCTGTAATCTGACCCTGCGTTCGCGGTGCCGTCTTCTGTTCGGTAATCCACGCAGACGGTGTTCCCGGGATCTCCTCCGCGACGCACAAACGTTCAGAGCGACGCTGCCGCAGTTCTCCAGACACCGGTAGGTGCCGGGGTCGAAGAACAGCTTGGAGGAGAAGTCGTTGGCGGCGATTTCGGAGCAGATGTCGTGCTGATTCACCCTCTTGGCCTAAAATAAGATAAGATAAGATATACAGAGATGGCAAGAGTACACATCCTTTACTCAAGTAGAAGTACACACATCCTTTACTCAAGTAGAAGTACACACATCCTTTACTCAAGTAGAAGTTCAGATACTCGTGTTTAAAGATACTCTGGTGAAAGTAGAAGTACTGACTAAACTTCTTTACTCAAGTAAAAGTAAAGAGGCTTTGAAATGTACTTCAGTAAAAAGTACCCATAACTAGCAGCTGTTTTAAAGAGTACCTGACCTCCCTTTATATTAATAGAACAATAATGTCATTGTTAGCTAATGAATGTTTCCATGCTGAACAACGGCAACATGACAACGTTTTCATTGGTCCCTCTTCTTTAGAGAGACCAGGAAATGATGGATACACGGATCGTGTTCAAATCAATAGGCACGCAATGACTCTAAATAATAATGATCACGCCACCAGACACACATTCAAACTAAAGGAACCAGCCTGTTTGGGAAATGTGAGAAGTAGAAAGTACAGGTATTGAGTTCAACATGTAAGAAGTAGAAAGTACAGGTGTTTGGGTTCAACATGTAAGAAGTAGAAAGTACAGGTATTTGTGTTCAAATGTAAGAAGTAGAAAGTACAGGTATTTGTGTTCAAACATGTGAGAAGCCAAAGTAAAAAGTCGTCAGAAAAATAAGTAGTGGAGTAAAGTACTGATACCAGAAACATGTACTTAAGTACAGTAACGAAGTATTAGTACTCCACTACTTCCCACCTCTGCACAAATACAATAACACACAGCACAATAATAATACAACTGTACACTAACAGCAGTAAAAAGAGCGATTCAATAACTACAGCACCTGTTCGGCGGCGTGTTTCTTCAGGATGTTCCCGGCGCCCGTCATGATCCTGGTGGCCTGGCAGCGGTAGAACGCTCTGCTCTTCTGCTGCTGGCTCAGAACCTGGTAGTTGGCGAGCTCCATCAGCTGCTCCATCTCCTTCTCGGGGTGTTTCTGCTTCAGCTCCTTCAGGATCCGGGCCACCTCTCTGCGCGACTCCTCCTCGTCCAGCTCCTTGAACTCAAACTCTTCTCCTCTGTGGGAGAAGTTCAGCATCTTCCCGTCCATCTCCACGTCAATCTTTGACGGCAGCTCCAACGGTTCTCCCTCCGTCTCGATGATCACTCCTTTCCTCTTCCCGGCCCGGTAGCGTTTGTACATGTACTTGTAGAAGAGGAGTCTGCGGTCGGCCACGTAGGCGAACCCGACGCATATCGGGAAGAAGGCGAGCGTGACGAGCCCCTCCCAGATCTGAACGACCCCCGGGGAGAAGACGGCGAGGATCAGGTAGAGCCAGATGTAGGCGAACACGCTCCAGGTGGCGGTGACGAAGAACACCCGGAGGTGCTTCACCTTCCTGGTTTCTCCATCGGGAATCACGGACACGCAGAGGCCAATGATGACGAACATGTTGAAGGCGGCGCTGCCCACGATGGTGTTGGGTCCGAGCTCTCCGGCGTTGAACCCGTGACCGCAGACCTCCACCACCGAGAGCAGGATCTCCGGAGCAGAGGAGCCCAGAGCCATCAGCGTCAGGTTGGACACTGTCTCGTTCCAGACGCGCACCTGAAATAGGAAAATATTATACTCACTTACTTACTTTAAGTCAAGGGGGTCCAAACTGTTTTCACAGAGGGCCACATACAGAAAGATATACGAAGGTCTGGGCCGCTCACTAGAGGTTTATCGCCTCATAAATTAAGTTAGAAGTTAGAAAACTCAATCCAATGTATAATTATTCTGGATACTTGAAAATGCTGTTAGAAAAAACATGAATATTGTGTAATATATTTGAACATATATATTTAAGCAGTACAATATAAGACAAGCAGAAGTTTATTATAGTCATTATACTTTTTTAATTTGCTGAGGGCCGATTCAAAATGGCCCCCGTAGTTTGGACACCCCTGCTTTAAAGGTCCCCTATTGCAGGGGTTCCCAAACTTTTCAGCCCGCGACCCCCAAAATAACAGTGCCAGAGACTGGCGACCAACGTCAAATTATTTTATTTTAGTTTCCGCACTCTGGCGGGAATATCTCCGCAAAAGAGCGTTTCACTTTCGGTTGCATGATATAGCCCAGCGCAACACCTTCGTCACACATGTTGCCACTTGTTTGTAACATTTTCAGGCGATTTGTAATCTGTTCTAGAAAAACGATGTGTTTTTAGGATTTCAAGAAGCATATAGAACAAACAATGGATGTATTTTATGAACATTTATCCACGCTGGAAGTAGATTTAGATGTTAGGAGTGAGAGAGTATAATATGTGCATCCAATGAAGCATTGCATGAAGTCTGTTGATGATCAGAGGCTGTTGTTGGGGCAGGACCATGCAGGCCAGCCCGATGGCAGACCACGCAGGCCGGCCCCATGGCAGACCATGCAGGCCAGCCCCATGGCAGACCACGCAGGCCGGCCCATGGCAGACCATGCAGGCCAGCCCGATGGCAGACCATGCAGGCCAGCCCCATGGCAGACCATGCAGGCCAGCCCGATGGTCACCAAGGTTCATGTTTTAATAGCATTTTTACAAAAAAAGCCCAGGCGAGCCTAACATGTGAAAAAAGGGCTCAGAGAGTTAAACTTGGGCCTGCGACCATAGTTCGACTGTATTTTGTTTTGAAAATCCACAGCGGACATAAACTCCGTAATAAATGTAGTCTACATTTCATAAGAGGTGTAAAACCTGAGAGCATTTTAAATCTTATTTGAACAAAATGCTTATATAACCTGTAGTTGTATTGTATTGTTGATTTATTGTGTGAACGAGGCGATGTAGAGAAGTGAAGCTGTCATTATTAGGCTGTTATGCACTGTTGGAGTGGTGAGCAGGCCTATTGTTGTGGATCTTTGTGGAGTCAGGTGGTCCGTGAGTGTTTTTTTATTGGCTAAGTGTCCTTGGTATGAAAAAGATGAGAAACACTGCGCTAGTGGATTGTCAACGGGGGGAGCCTCGCTGCGGGGAAATTATACAGATGGCCAGTTCGCCCCTGAAAAATGTCTATGCACCCGTTATTATTAATAATAATTCAAAATAAAAAATAAATATATAGATTTTAATTTTCAATTTCAATTTTGTAAATAATGTAAGCAGAACACACTGAAAGTATCTCAAATGAAAGTACTCAGTACGCAGGATGAGTTTGACTCTGATTGTAATAATACCCCCCCCACACACCGTGGTGGTGATCTTCTCCCCGTTGGGCTTCTTGATGGTGATCTGTCTCTCCTGCGACGTGATGACCTCGATGGAGGACATGAAGCGGTCAGCGATGATGGACACGCCAGGAACATGTAGGCCAGTCCCACGAAGTAGATGGTGGCCCTGGCCATGCGGTCGGTGAGGGGGGGGTCCAGGGGCTTCCACAGCGGCAGGATCACCCCGCAGTGCAGGCACTCGCTCCGCCACACCGGGTCTGGTTGCTGTCGGAGGAGTTGGAGGTCAGAGCAGATCCTGCAGAACACTGGAGCTGCACGGAGACGATGGAGAACAGGAGGAGAAGCCGAGCGATGGACGAGGTCCTGATCCGGATCATGGTGCGCTCCGTAACCTGAAACAGATAAATCAGAGTCAGAACCAGAATCAGAACCAGAATCAGAATCAGAACCAGAATCAGAATCAGAACCAGAATCTGAATCTGAATCAGAACCAGAATCAGAACCAAAATTAGAATCAGAACCAGAATCAGAAACCAGCATCAGAATCAGAACCAGAACCAGAATCAAAACCAGAATCAGACCCAGAATCAGAACCAGAATCAGAACCAGAATCAGAACCAGAACCAGAATCAGAATCAGAATCAGAATCAGAACCAAAATCAGAACCAGAACCAGAACCAGAATCAGAACCAGAATCAGAACCAGAATCAGAATAAGAATCAGAATAAGAATCAGAATCAGAACCAGAATAAGAATCAGAACCAGAATACAGAATAACCAGAATCAGAACCAGATATAGAGAAATAATTAGCACGATGCAGACAGATGAATGTTCTGGATGTTCTTCACAGAGATCAGGTGCTCAGTAGTCTGATGGCCTGAGGGATCAGGTGCTCAGTAGTCTGATGGCCTGAGGGATCAGGTGCTCAGTAGTCTGATGGCCTGAGGGATCAGGTGCTCAGTAGTCTGATGGCCTGAGGGATCAGGTGCTCAGTAGTCTGATGGCTGCTCAGTAGTCTGATGGCCTAAGGGATCGGGTGCTCAGTAGTCTGATGGCCTGAGGGATCAGTGCTCAGTAGTCTGATGGCCTGAGGGATCGGGTGCTCAGTAGTCTGATGGCCTGAGGGATCAGGTGCTCAGTAGTCTGATGGCTGCTCAGTAGTCTGATGGCCTAAGGATCGGGTGCTCAGTAGTCTGATGGCCTGAGGGATCAGGTGCTCAGTAGTCTGATGGCCTGAGGGATCGGGTGCTCAGTAGTCTGATGGCCTGAGGGATCGGGTGCTCAGTAGTCTGATGGCCTGAGGGTTCGGGTGCTCAGTAGTCTGATGGCCTGAGGGTTCGGGTGCTCAGTAGTCTGATGGCCTGAGGGTTCGGGTGCTCAGTAGTCTGATGGCCTGAGGGTTCGGGTGCTCAGTAGTCTGATGGCCTGAGGGATCGGGTGCTCAGTAGTCTGATGGCCTGAGGGATCGGGTGCTCAGTAGTCTGATGGCCTGAGGGATCAGGTGCTCAGTAGTCTGATGGCCTGTGGGATCAGGTGCTCAGTAGTCTGATGGCCTGAGGGATCAGGTGCTCAGTAGTCTGATGGCCTGAGGGATCAGGTGCTCAGTAGTCTGATGGCCTGAGGGATCAGGTGCTCAGTAGCCTGATGGCCTGAGGGATCAGGTGCTCAGTAGTCTGATGGCCTGAGGGATCATTCCTGTCCTTAGTTTGTAATATATTGAATCATTTGATCTTTCTGTACCTCAAACAGTTATTGCACTATAAATCACTTTAATTTCTTAATCTTAATCTGAACATTAACTAAAGCTTTAAAATAAATGTAGTAGAAATGTAAAGTGGCATGAAACTGAAATACTCAGGTAATGTACAAGTACTTGGTTTAATGTGATCTCCACTACATGACATCACATGTTACTTGTTAGACGCTTTTATCCAAAGCGACTCACAAACTCAGAACATGGGCAATCCCCCCAGGAGCACTTTGTCTCAGGGACACAACGACATGCTGACTGCAGCGGGGTTTGAACCTGCTATCCCCTGATTCAAAGATCAGCGCAATACTCAGGTAATGTACAAGTACATAAAAGGTACTAGTACAAGTGTAATGTACAGCGTGTTGTTTTTAATGCTAAATGACGTTAAACTGGTGTTTTGAAGAAAGCGATGGTTCTTTCCCAGAAATGTGTGATTTAATTTTCAGATCATTTCAGAATTGTTTCTCATAAATGCTCTCCTCTAATCTCATGAGTGTGTCCTCTAATATAATCCCATATGACTCCAGATGCAACTCTCTAATATAATCCCATATGACTCCAGATGCAACTCTCTAATATAATCCCATATGACTCCAGATGAACTCTTATATCATGATATCATATAGAATGTATAAATCAGAGACGTACCGTGAGGCTCGGGCAGAGGCAGTGAAACACAGCAGCTTCTTTATTTGAGTCTCTCCTCAGAAACCCCAGAGCGCTCATCCTGCAGAGACACGGAACCAAAGGAGCGCGCCTCCTCCTGCAGAGACACGGAACCAAAGGAGCGCACCTCCTCCTGCAGCCAACACTAACACTGTCAGAGTGAGGAGGAGCAGGGACTCCCAGAATAACACCAACACCCCGACCTCCACAACTCCTCCTCTTCCTCTTCATCCTCCTCCCCTCCTCTTCTTCCTCCTCCTCTCCTCCTCCTCCTCTCCTCCTCCTCCTCCTCCTCCTCCTCTTCTCCTCCTCCTCCTCCTCCTCCTCCTCCTCATGAGAAGCTAAACTATCAGCACATGTAGCTGCAGGGACGTCACATGGATGAACAAATAGTAACTAGAAAATGCATTTCCTGCAGAAAATGCGTGTGAATGCTGTAAACTGTGAACATTTGTGGCTGAATTTAGTTGAAAATGCAGAAAAAGCTGAATATGTTATAGCTGAATGGTAGCTGCTTTTAGCTAAAAAAATGCAGAAAAAGCTTAATATTTAAAAGAAAAGGTTTAAAAAAACATGTATAGCCTTGATGTCCTGAAATAGCTGAATAATGTAATAGTTGAATGGTTTCTGCAGCTGAAAATAGGCTGAAGGAGTTAAATATCAGATTTAAGTAGTAGTGAATGAATTTGTATTAAGATGAGAAAAGAAAGTAAAAAGGCTTGGGAAAGCAGCAGAATATTTGAACTGCAAACTTTTGAACTAACTTGATGGTGAATTATCTGTCGCCATGGCAACGGCATTTGATGACACCCCATAATACGCTTAGATGTGTTGATGGCTGCATCGTTACCAAACCTGTGAAGTTTTGGGCCATTTCGAGCATTTTCACTGAAGTTATGAGAAACCGTGTTTCATGGTGAGCATTGTGTTGCCATGGCAACGGCATTTGAAGAAATCTCAAAACTGTCCCGTAGATGTCTTCACGGCTGGACTGTTAGCACACATGTGAAGTTTGAGCCCTTTTTGAACATTTTCATAGAGTTATACATTACATTAGGAGGTTACATTACTCTCTCTCTTCTCTTGATCACCCTCTCTCTTCTCTTGATCACCCTCTCAATCTTCTATCGCCCTCTCTCTCTTCTCTTGATCGCCCTCTCTCTCTTCTATCGCCCTCTCTCTCTTCTCTTGATCGCCCTCTCTCTCTTCCTCTCTCTTCTCTTGCTCGCCTCTCTCTCTCTCTTGATCGCCCTCTCTCTCCTCTTGATCATCCTCCTCTCTTCTCTTGATTGCCCTCTCTCTCTTCTCTCTCTCTTCTCTTGATCTCACTCTCTCTTCTCTTGATCACCCTCTCTCTCTTCTCTTGATCGCCCTCTCTCTCTTCTCTTGATCGCCCTCTCTCTCTTCTCTTGATCGCCCTCTCTCTCTTCTCTCTCTCTTCTCTTGATCACCCTCTCAATCTTCTATCGCCCTCTCTCTCTTCTCTTGATCGCCCTCTCTCTCTTCTATCGCCCTCTCTCTCTTCTCTTGATCGCCCTCTCTCTCTTCTCTTGATCGCCCTCTCTCTCTCCTCTTGATCATCCTCTCTCTCTTCTCTTGATCGCCCTCTCTCTCTTCTCTCTCTCTTCTCTTGATCTCACTCTCTCTTCTCTTGATCACCCTCTCTCTTCTCTTGATCGCCCTCTCTCTCTTCTCTTAATCGCCCTCTCTCTCTTCTCTCTCTCTTCTCTTTATCACCCTCTCTCTCTTCTCTCTCTTCTCTTGATCGCCCTCTCTCTTCTCTTGATCACCCTCTCTCTCTCCTCTTGATCGCCCTCTCTCTCTCTTCTTTGATCGCCCTCTCTCTCTTCTCTTGATCACCCTCTCACTCTTCTATCACCCTCTCTCTCTTCTCTTGATCGCCCTCTCTCTCTCTCTTGATCGCCCTCTCTCTCTTCTCTTGATCGCCCTCTCTCTCTTCTCTTGATCGCCCTCTCTCTCTCCTTTTGATCGCCCTCTCTCTCTCCTCTGATCGCCCTCTCTCTCTCCTCTTGATCGCCCTCTCTCTCTCCTCTTGATCGCCCACTCTCTCTCCTCTTGATCGCCCTCTCTCTCTCCTCTTGATCGCCCTCTCTCTCTCCTCTTGATCGCCCTCTCTCTCTTCCTTGATCGCCCTCTCTCTCTCTCCTCTTGATCGCCCTCTCTCTCTTCTCTGATCGCCTCTCTCTCTCTTCTCTTGATCGCCCTCTCTCTCTCCCTCTTGATCGCCCTCTCTCTCTTCTCTTGATCGCCTCTCTCTCTCTCCTCTTGATCGCCCTCTCTCTCTCTCTTGATCGCCCTCTCTCTCTCTTCTCTTGATCGCCCTCTCTCTCTCCTCTTGATCGCCCTCTCTCTCTCTTGATCACCCTATCACTCTTCTATCACCCTCTCTCACTTCTCTTGATCGCCCTCTCTCTCTTCTCTTGATGTGTCTGTGAGAGAGAGGCAGAGTGTGTGTGTGTGTGTGTGTGTGAGAGAGAGAGTGTGTGTCTGTCTGTCTGTCTGAGAGAGAGAGAGAGATAGAGAGAGTGTGTGTGTGAATTGTTACAGCTCAAATGCATTGCAATGACTTCCATGTTAAAAAAAGCTGAATGTTTTAAAAAGTATAACATATTTTGAAAAAGTTGAACGTTTCCCATCATGTGCTGAAAAGGCTGAATTGTTTGATATTTGAATGGTTCCTGCAGCTGAAATTAGGCTGAAGGAGTTAAATAAAGATATTAAATGTAAGTAGTAGTGAATGAATGTTTACAAACACCTGTGTGTGTAAGCCCAGAGATCAAAGGTTACCATGGTGACGACTTATGGCGATTTACCAACTGCAGCACTGAGTCCATTAAGAATGCATTGAGGATTATATCTGACCATTTTGCCACCTGTTGCTTGTACAAAATGATGTCTGAGGGTGTAGGGTTTGGGAATTATGGCAGGTTTAAAACATCTTTTTTTGGGAGAATTTCAAGCACTCTTCCACTCTGTTTTGAGATCAAAGCACTCTAGACTTAACGAGCTGCTCCATCTATATCTATATATATAAAATATATATATAGATATCTATAATATCTATATTAAATATAGATATCTATATATATCTATAGATATATATATATATATATCTATATATATATAGATATGATAGACTGCTTTTCTCTGAGGGATTCCAACACATTTCTGAGGGATAACATTTTAGTCTTGTTTATTCTTTTGAACTTCTGTCTCATTAATGTGAATGCTGTGCCACAGCATTCCACTATAGTACTTCAAATCTTTATTCTTTCCGCTATTATTTCAGCCAATACTTGGCTCTCCATAACTTCAGCTTATATATATATATAGATATATATAATATCTATATATATCTATAATTTTCTTGACTCAGACAAGTGTTATTTCATGTCTTGGTGACCATGGACAAAGAACTAAATATTTCAAAATCAATATCTACAATATTTAAAACAAAAGTCCTGGCGCTTTTACGTCAAGAAGGTGAAAGAAGAACTTTGATGCTTCCCCAACGACAGCCTCTGATGGTCCACAGAGGTCATGCAATGCTTCATGGGATACATCATCAGATCTATAATCTCTATCTCCTAGAACATCTCAGTCTACTTCCATCACAGATAAATGAACATCTCAGTCTACTTCCATCACAGATAAATGAACATCTCAGTCTACTTCCATCACAGATAAATGAACATCTCAGTCTACTTCCATCACAGATAAATGAACATCTCAGTCTACTTCCATCACAGATAAATGAACATCTCAGTCTACTTCCATCACAGATAACTGAACATCTCAGTCTACTTCCATCACGGATAAATGAACATCTCAGTCTACTTCCATCACAGATAAATGAACATCTCAGTCTACTTCCATCACAGATAAATGAACATCTCAGTCTACTTCCATCACAGATAAATGAACATCTCAGTCTACTTCCATCACAGATAAATGAACATCTCAGTCTACTTCCATCACGGATAAATGAACATCTCAGTCTACTTCCATCACGGATAAATGAACATCTCAGTCTACTTCCATCACGGATAAATGAACATGTCAGTCTACTTCCATCACAGATAAATGAAACATCTCAGTCTACTTCCATCACGGATAAATGAACATCTCAGTCTACTTCCATCACAGATAAATGAAACATCTCAGTCTACTTCCATCACAGATAAATGAACATCTCAGTCTACTTCCATCACAGATAAATGAACATCTCAGTCTACTTCCATCACGGATAAATGAACATCTCAGTCTACTTCCATCACAGATATATGAACATCTCAGTCTACTTCCATCACAGATAAATGAACATCTCAGTCTACTTCCATCACAGATAATGAACATCTCAGTCTACTTCCATCACGGATAAATGAACATGTCAGTCTACTTCCATCACAGATAATGAACATGTCAGTCTACTTCCATCACAGATAAATGAACATCTCAGTCTACTTCCATCACAGATAAATGAACATGTCAGTCTACTTCCATCACAGATAAATGAAATGTCAGTCTACTTCCATCACAGATAAATGAACATCTCAGTCTACTTCCATCACGGATAAAGAACATCTCAGTCTACTTCCATCACGGATAAATGAACATCTCAGTCTACTTCCATCACGGATAAATGAACATCTCAGTCTACTTCCATCACAGATAAATGAACATCTCAGTCTACTTCCATCACAGATAAATGAACATCTCAGTCTACTTCCATCACAGATAAATGAACATCTCAGTCTACTTCCATCACGGATAAATGAACATCTCAGTCTACTTCCATCACAGATAAATGAACATCTCAGTCTACTTCCATCACGGATAATGAACATCTCAGTCTACTTCCATCACGGATAAATGAACATCTCAGTCTACTTCCATCACAGATAAATGAACATCTCAGTCTACTTCCATCACAGATAATGAACATCTCAGTCTACTTCCATCACGGATAAATGAACATCTCAGTCTACTTCCATCACGGATAATGAACATCTCAGTCTACTTCCATCACAGATAAATGAACATCTCAGTCTACTTCCATCACAGATAAATGAACATGTCAGTCTACTTCCATCACAGATAAATGAACATCTCAGTCTACTTCCATCACAGATAAATGAACATCTCAGTCTACTTCCATCACAGATAAATGAACATCTCAGTCTACTTCCATCACGGATAAATGAACATCTCAGTCTACTTCCATCACAGATAAATGAACATCTCAGTCTACTTCCATCACGGATAAATGAACATCTCAGTCTACTTCCATCACGGATAAATGAACATCTCAGTCTACTTCCATCACAGATAAATGAACATCTCAGTCTACTTCCATCACAGATAATGAACATCTCAGTCTACTTCCATCACGGATAAATGAACATCTCAGTCTACTTCCATCACGGATAAATGAACATCTCAGTCTACTTCCATCACAGATAAATGAACATCTCAGTCTACTTCCATCACAGATAATGAACATGTCAGTCTACTTCCATCACAGATAAATGAACATCTCAGTCTACTTCCATCACAGATAAATGAACATCTCAGTCTACTTCCATCACAGATAAATGAACATCTCAGTCTACTTCCATCACAGATAAATGAACATCTCAGTCTACTTCCATCACGGATAAATGAACATCTCAGTCTACTTCCATCACGGATAAATGAACATCTCAGTCTACTTCCATCACAGATAAATGAACATCTCAGTCTACTTCCATCACAGATAAATGAACATGTCAGTCTACTTCCATCACAGATAAATGAACATCTCAGTCTACTTCCATCACGGATAAATGAACATCTCAGTCTACGATAAATGAACATCTCAGTCTACTTCCATCACGGATAAATGAACATCTCAGTCTACTTCCATCACGGATAAATGAACATCTCAGTCTACTTCCATCACAGATAAATGAACATCTCAGTCTACTTCCATCACGGATAAATGAACATGTCAGTCTACTTCCATCACAGATAAATGAACATCTCAGTCTACTTCCATCACAGATAAATGAACATCTCAGTCTACTTCCATCACAGATAACTGAACATCTCAGTCTACTTCCATCACGATAAATGTCATGAAAGACATCCATTGTTTGTTATACGCTTCGTGAAATAAAGAAACAAACATCGTTTTTCTAGAACAGATTACAAGTCGCCTGAAAACGGTACAAAACCTCAGAGTGTTAAATATGCTGATGAGGCGATATGTTATTCACTATGAGCTTGTTGTTGTTGTCATTAGGGTCTCTTAGGGGGGGTTCTGTTAGCTGTGAGGAACATCAGAAGCTGAAAGTGAAGCTCAGTTTCTAACCCGCTGAAACTAATGCACGACATGTACCTGCAACACTGCAGTATTAGTACACAGAGGTGATGTACTCATGTACTTAAGGACAAATATGAGATACTTGTACTTATTAAGTCTTTTATTTCATTCTACTTTATACTTCTACTCCACTGATTGATCTGACAGCTTTTCACAGATTCAGATTATTAAATATAAACCCACGGATAATAAACACACATATTATTATATTTATTTGGGACTGAAGTTTATTTTGATCCCAATACTTTTGTACTTTTACTTTAGTGAGGTTTTAAATGCAGGACTTTTACTATACAGAGTATTTTTTACGTTCTACTTTAAAGGGGACCTATCATGCAAAATGCACTTGTACGTCTTTTCTACATGAATATGTGTCCCCGGTGTTCCAGGGAACTCACCAAGTGTCAGAAAACACCCCTCTCTATTTTCCTCCATACCCAAATCTCTAAAAAAGGGGCTGCAACGGATCTGATAAAAAACTGATCCAGATTTGAACACTGTCCTGACGTCAGGACGGTGGCGCTACGGCTATTGGGCCAACTCCACCAATCAGGAGGAGACAGCCACGGCATTGCCGTTCAAAGCGCTGGAGACGCTGTAGTACATATGCCAGGCCTGTAGGTGGTGCTGTTCCACTGAATCTGCCCTTGCTTAAAACAGAGCTAGAAATTGTCAAATTGAGCGAAATGAGGCATGGCTAAAATGCATGATCTGTTTGGTATTTTGAAAACAGAAAAGTATAAATATGCCTTTATAGGTATGGTCCTACACTGTTTATTCAAATATAGCATGATAGGTCCACTTTAACTTTACTAAGATCTACTGCAAACAGTGTGTAATGTAACTTAGTATTCACTCAAGTATTATTTTGACATGAGTTTTTCCATGTTCTACTACTCTGTACTTATACAGCACGACAGTAGTGAGAGAAATATTTGACTTTTTACTACATTGTTCTGACACTTTATGTACATTTCCCTGATAGTACTTCTGTACTTTACGTTTTTTGACCTCAGGACGTACTGTAGTATTTGAGACTGTCATATTACTACTTTTACTGAAGGAAAATATCTGAGTTCCTCTACTCCTACAACAGACATTTTAGATGCAATACTGTAGTATTCCTACAGAGTATTTTTACTGTGCTCAAGTATAATTTTGACGTACTTGTACTTTGCTTGAGTATTTCTATTGTCTGCAACTCTATACTTCTGCTGCATTACATGTGTTTCTATGATATTATACTATATATTTATGACTGTCGTAATACTACTCTTACTGATTCAAATATCTGAGTACTTCTTCTACCTTTCCTACAACATGACAATTTAATGCAATACGACAATATAATATTACTACACAAAGTATAATGTTCTACTTTTATTCTGACACTTAACGTACATTTTCCTGATAATACTTTAACATGAATAACACTTTGAACTCAGGTCTTGCTTGTAATGGAGTATTTTGAGTTTCCTGAGTATTTCATTTTGTATACCACGTTATACTTGTACTCTACTACATCGCAGAGGTAAATATTGCACTTTTATGACCTTTTCATACATTCAGACTGTCGTATTACTACTCTTACTAAAGTCAAATATCTGAGTACTTCCTCTGCTACAACATGACATTTTGATGCAATACTACAATATTATTGCACAACGCTGGAAGTACATTTGCTATGCTCAAGTATAATTTTTGAGGTACTTGCACTTTAACTGAGTATTTCTACGTTGTACTTGTACTCTACTACATCTCCGAGGTAAATATTGCACTTTTATAACCTTTTTCATACATTCAGACTGTCGTATTACTACTCTTATGATTTTAAATACCTGAGTACTTCCTCACAGCTGGAGGTCAACCTGCAGC